>BMAU01020884.1:0-121358 GCA_019973935.1 Trichonephila clavipes | reverse complement strand
TAAACGTGTGGCGCGGTTTAGCCAAATTTGCTCTTGCGCCAATAACCCCAAAAACTCACTCACTCACTCACTCAGAAGAACAGGAAAACACGCATAAAGCGACTCGCTGGGGTGCAATCCCACAAAAAAAAAAGAGGTCGAACTTCTAAAAACTCCATGACATGGGAGACGATATCATGGACATTCATGCCTCACAAAGCGACGAGAGTCTGATGGGACGATCTGTCGCCCAGACCTTCGTCTCTGGCCCTTGCGGGGAGCACGAAGACTTGATGACCTCCTTATCTCCTGAACTGCCGTGGTCTAAGGACTCGACTTGCTTATCTCAAATCCATCATATCCACGTACCAGCCCGCATGCGTTGCCTTTCAGGGAGACATTATGAAGAGTACCATGACAATGCAAGTGCGTGGTTATAATTGTGTACGACGGGATGTAGATGGCGATACATATCCAACCGGAGGTGTATGCCTCTTCACGTCTAATCTGTTTCCCAGTAATACGTCGTCACACTGCACACATCATTACAGGCTGTGGCTGTTCGGATTCACGTCCATTCTTTAGCTCACAGTCTGTTGTGTTTATTTACCACCCAACGATGTTGTGCCATTGGTGGATTTGAATCTTTAGTCAGTCAATTGCCAGCTCCATTTATTTTGCTCGGTGACTTTAATGGACACAGCCTCTGTGGGGGTATGATGTTACAAATTCTTGCGGGCGACAGATCGAACAGTTGATTTTTGATCACTGTCTCTGTCTGTTGAACAACGACGAGAAAACGTATTTCCATGCACCCACGAGGACATTTCACTTCGATCTAGCCATCTGTTCGCCAACTCTGCTACCGATGTTGAATTTCGACGTTGCAAACGATCTGCACGTCTTGCGTATTACTTTAAGATCTTGTTCGTGCCTTCACATCCTGCAGAATGTGTATATGAGTACCAGCATAAGAGATTTTTATGATGCACGGCCGTCTAACATCCGGCCGTTTATGGATAGATGAAGCTTCATTTTTCTGAACTCGACCTCTACCTAACGTGCGTATCCAGCAAAGGAACCTTTTCCTATTCCAACCTTGAATACGCCACGGTTCCATTATATCAACCCCTTTGCCACTTTTACAGTAAATCCACAGCGCCTGTCGTCTTTCAGCGTCTTCGCCTACACCGCAGTCAGTATAGGCGTTATTCGGCCATCTACACGATGGTTCGAAAACGATTATTGGTTGTGGAGTCGTGATTGAAGATATTATGCACGGTTATAGGCTCGACACTTCTGCAGCATTTTCACTGCCGAAGCTTGTCGCCATCTACCGTGCACTTCAATTAATCGACTCTACTATGCCCCGGGCGCCGTAAATACTGCATCTATACTGACAGCATGAGTGTAATTTTCAGCGCTTGAAAACTACCACGATCGCTGCCATCCAGTGGTATGTACAATACTGACATGAGTCGAATGTACAGCAAGGGTTTCGATATCGTGTTTTGCTGGCTACCAAGTCACGGGTAGGAATATAGGCAACGAGCAAGCGGACAGCGCGGTAATGTCGGCGACGACGCATCTGCCGCTAGCGGTTTAGCTATCGGATATGAAGCGCGTCATCATGCATCATATTTTTTAAGATCTGGCAGGAATCATGGAGTCAGCAGTTGGATAACAAACTGCACTCTGTGAAACCTGTCATAGGAGCATGGCCTGTGATGCCAATGCGAAGAACTGATGTCAAATTGACTCGTCTTCGCATTGGCCATACTCGCTTCACACAGAGGCATTTGTTATTTGGAGAACGCGCTCTTGAATGTCCTTCATGCCAGGTCTCTTACACTGTTCGTCACATTTTAATCGATTGTCCAGTTTTTAATCTTCATCGGATCACCTTTTTTCATGCATCTATTTTAACCTTATTCGACTTGGTGGGGGAATCTCCCCACCAAAATCTATTTAATTTTTTTATAAAGAAAATTGGTTTTTTATATTTAATTGACTTTTTAAAATGTTTTAACTTTTAACTTTATTTTACATATGTGCATGCAGGCATGCACATATATAATTCTTTTTATATAATTGTATTCATGTGTGTTTTTAACAGGATTTTAATGTCTTAATAAACGTCTGGCGCAGTATAGCCAAGTTTGGCTCTTGCGCCATAAAACCCAACACTCACTCACTCACTCACTCACTCACTCACTGTTTGTAATGGTGAAATTAATGGGGATTCATTGAGAGCAAAGGTTTTTATAGCCGTCTAATTTGCATATTTCCACCACAGACGCTTGTAACAGCGCCACCTACCGATGATTTTCGAATTATTTTTTTCTAGCTTAAAAAAATCCCGTGACATACTAATGCTGATCCTGCAAACAGTTTTTTTTTTCGTTCATTTCTCCGGGGATTTTATGAATTTTTAAAGTTTTTATGGACTTTTTGCCCACCCGGTACAAAGTTTGCTTGGGGACTAAAACACTGCGGGTCTCGCTTCAGACCTACCACCTGATCGATACATCTGCTAATGCAACTCATCCCTAATGGTCACGTATACTGGTATTGGCTCAGTACCCCCTGTCCCTCATTGGCTGTTGCGCCATTGAGTTTGTGTTTGAGTTTATTTGGATGGCGCAGCTAAGCACAGTGCAGTGCATATCACCCCAAACTCCAAAGCAAAACGTACCTACCCCCACCCCAATTCTTCCCTACCTCTAGGGGAACTATACTTTGGTAAACACTGGCCTACACAACTCACGAACGCACGACTTAAGTTGGCACACAGCTCTCTAAATTCCCACATAACAACAACGGGAAGAATTTGATCTAGGATAGGTTTAACAAACAACAGTCCATCTGCGTGGTGTGGTCGCGGTAGCCCAGCGGTATAGGTATCGAATCCTGGACTGCCTTGTCAAGAGTTCGAGCCCAGTACCACTAAAGACCCACCGTGTAGGGCAGCGATGCACGTTAAATCTGTCGAGAGCTGAAACGTCCTCTCGTTGGTGTGGTGTGGTAGTTAGGAGAGGGGGTGCCAGCTCAGGTGTCGTCCACGTCACTTGACCATGGTTCAAAATTACGTGATCCGTCTCCAAAAGCCCTCATGTAGCTGAACAGTGCGACGTTAATATTCAATCAATCAACCCTCTGCGTGGAAAGTCTCCAGTGACAAGGACTCGAGAACTCACGTTTCACAACCTCGAGTTCGTGATTATATCTACTTCAATTTTGCAGCACTTCCAACTGGTCTCACACTAACCAATTCTAAATTTAAAAGTTAATGCGTTATTTGGAACTGATTCGTGAATCGCTGGACTGTTTGATTGATTATATATTAATTTTGCACTTCAGAGCAACCCGAGACTATTGTAAGAATGCCTAAATGAACAGAGCTGACCCGAAAAGGATTTAGAGCTACAAATCGATTCCTAGGAAACAACCCCTCTCAGGGGGCTCACCTTTTTAGGTGAGTACGGGGTTCACGCTTCCCGAGGTGCCCTAGTGATCTTTCCTCCTTCTCCCTAGGGGTTTACTGTCTTTGGTAAACACGGGCTTCACGAAGCGGGGAACCCTAGTGATCCTTCTTCTATTTTCGGCCCTCTTTCTTGCCATTCAAATTTCCCCTTTTCTTCTTTTCCCGTCCAGAACACAGACAACTACTTTTGAAATACATTTGTAAAGAAACCTAATTGATTTGTTTTAATTAGATTTGTTGTTATTCTCGTTATTAATAACATTTTTGTATCCATTTTCTATTGCGTTAAATTAGTTTCATCCTTTAATTTTTTTTCGATTATTTTTTGGTATTTGTATTACTTGGATTTCTTTTACATGTTTTGTTTATTATATTTTTGTTTTTGACTAACAACGTTGGTTTTCCGACCCGCATGTTTGCCGTGTGCGGTGTCCTGTAAGGAGGAAAATGGTGTCCTGAAATTCATTTGGCCCACGCTTCGCTGTAGACGGGGTGGCAGGAGTGAGCCCGCTCCTGTCAATCGGCTGGTGGTACTTCCTCTTCGGAGTCCCCGAAGAGACACTGCTGTAGGGTTAGTGTGCTGCAGATAAGGGGTGTCGGGCTTACCCGTTGGATCCTCACCCTGATGCTGTATCATTATATTCTGGGTGTACTTCAGGTAAGCGCCGTGCCTGGTTTTTTGCCATGACCGGCACACTGCCTCCCTTGTTGGACTCCGTGGTGGGTGGAGGCACGCCAGAATGAAGTTTTTTTTGTACGCATATGGATCCAAGTTTGTGTGCCAGGGTAAAGGCCTTGTATTGCCCAACCTTTCAATCGACGAAACTGCTCAACGTGTAAGATTTTTATTAATTTCTTTGCCTAACAATGCCATGTCTGTTAAATCACCATTTACAATCCATAAAGCTCTGAAAGGAATAGGTGGAGAACTGAAATCCATTAAAAGATTGCGATCCGGTGATCTACTTTGTTGAAACCAGTTCTTCTACGCAGACAAAGTCTTTCCTACTTGCGAAAACATTTCTTGATTCACCTGTGAATATAATTCCACATAAATCTTTGAACACATCCCGTGGAGTCATCATATCTGAACTGACCTTTGACCACCTCTGAAGCGGAAATCCTTGAAGGATTCTCCAATCAGGGGGTCATTCAGGTCAGAAGAATAACAATAAAAAAGGATACAGCTATTATACCGACTAAACACTTAATTTTAACTTTTAGCAGCCCCACACTACCTCAAACAATAAAAGCTGGTTATTTAAACTGTAAAATCCGTCCATACATTCCGAATCCTCTGCGCTGTTTCAAGTGCCAGAGGTTCGACACTCTCAAACTGCCTGCAGAGGACAATTGACGTGCTCTAGATGTGCATCAGTTGGACATGCTTCCAGATTGCAGTCTAGAGCCTCAATGTATTAACTGTTCTTAACCCCACACTGCTGATTCCAAACTTTTCCCGCAATGGAAAACCGAAAAACAAATTCAGGAAATAAAAACTAATAAAAATATAACATATGTAGAAGCCCGAAAACTAATAGTGCCACGAGTTAGTCCAAACCTATGCCAAGGCTGCAAAACCCTCAATAGTAAACGATTCACCCAAACAGATGAAAACATCACAAAAAATAAATTGCCCGCCATTAAATTTACTCAACCGCTTTCATCCTCCCTAAACAAAATAAATTAATATCCACTCCTGTTATTTCCACGTCATCTTCATCAGCCCAGGCAGAACTACTTCCTTCTATATCTTCCAAAGCAGCTACAGTTTTACAGCCTGAACCACCTATTCCTATGTCCAATGTCGTACTTTCTAACATGTTCGCCCCAATTGAATCTTCCTCAATTGTAACCACTTCCTTATCCAACGATACCAACGATATTCAACCCCCTTCTACATCGAATACTGAACGGGATTCCAAATTAAAATCAAAATTACGTATACGAAAACGAAAAAGAATTACTTAAAAATTAAATGAAGAAAAAAATAGAAATAAAGATGGCACCGTATAGACGTAAAAAAACCAGCACCTACAGACCTTTCGACGGATGAGGAAGACATGATCACATATGACGTTGAGGAAGATGAACTTGAACAGCATCCTGATCTTGTTCAAAAGGACGGTAAAAATACTGAAAGGTTCCTTTACTTTTAACACCGTCCAGACTTAGAAAATAACTTTTTACTCAATAATACCTATCGAACTTGGTGGGAAAATTCCCCGCCAATATTTTTTTTCTCTGATTGAATTTTATGAATTAAAGATTTTGCTTTTTTACCTGAAATTTTTAATATTTTCTTATACTTTTAAGGTTTCAACGAATGTGTGGCCGAAATCGGCTCTTGCGCCGATGGCCCCACAATCACTCACTGACTCATCCCCACCAAATTTTGATTGGTTTTATTGCTTGAAAACGGTTTTTTTAAGTGATTTGAAATTTTAACTTTTTAAAACTGTTTTGTCTACGCCCCACCAACAATTATATGCTTTTCTCTAAAAAAAAAATCCATATTTATGATACTTTTTACCTTATACTATTGTTACTGTGTTTTAAATTTTATATAACGTTTTAATTTTCTTATCAATTTGCAATTTGGCGCAGTATAGCCAGAATTGGCTCTGCGCCAAAAACCACAAACTCACTCACTCACTCACTCCCACCAATCTGTATTTTAACATCTTTGATATTAACTTTTATATCCATAAATTTTAAGATTTTAAATTTTTTTTTTTTTACCAGACATATTATAACCTTTTTAATGTTTTAACAAAATGTTTGGCGCAGTTTAGCCAAAATTGGCTCTTGCGCCAATAACCCCAAAAATTCACTCACCCTAGGGAAACAAAATTCTCCCCACGTTCAGCCTTTATTGAAAATCAAAGTTTACATTTTGTAAACAGTAGACAAACAATACAAATTTAAAGGTAAATGCACTATATACATACATGTGCGTGAACGTAGTACAAATATATAAAGCCAAAATAATAATAATAACATAAGTATAAGAGATGGAAGAAAGAAAAAATATATTCCAACTTTCTTTCAAATTCCTAAAAATAAAATTATCCAAAAAAATTGCACCCTACAGAACTAACGCAAAAAAAGAGAAACAAAAACAGGAAACGCGCGTGAATAATAAAATGATAAATTGTTTCTTTTGAATCATATTTTTGTTGACGCCAACACTCCCTGTTGATATTTGTTTCTCTTAATTGGTTCTTCAGTTTAAAAAAAAAATGCATCAAAAGAGGATTATTTTTTTCGAGATCTCCTTCATTTTTATTTTAAATAAACACAAAGGAAGAATGCAGCTGGGTAAACATAAATAAATACAGAGAAGGCAGAGAGAAATTGTTGAATTTTATTGAATATATTATTAAAATTAAATGATTTCTTTTCCCCTTTTCTCTTTCTCTCTTTTATTTATTCATTATGAGACTATGGGTGAAAGTCCTAGTAATTATAAACCACGATCGAAGGACGAGAACGAAACCTGAGCTGGCAACGCAAATTTCAAGCTACCACATTGCTGCAACAATAGGTGGACTTTGAGCCTCTTATTCTTCACTTAAATGAGATTTAATTGACATTAACAGTTCCACATGGTAGGTCTTCTATGCAAGACTAGATGATCAACATACACATCAGAAAAACAAATGTAACACAATTGATATTTGTGGCTTGGCTAAGTTTTTTTGAATTTTACTTTTTTTATTTCAATTGTCTTTAGCCTAAATATTATCTAGAGCGTCAATACTCAACCTGTGGCCCACGGGGCTTTTCTGAGGGGCCTACTCATAACCCATTGTCCTAAATAATTCAATTATTTAAGAACAATGTATTAAAAATTTAGCGGTAAATCCTCAATCAAGCAATCAAATCGACATATTTTGCTGTCCATGTCGTACGGGTCTCAAATTGCAAGACTTCTTTTTTGTTCCCATTTAAACTGTTACAGTTAGTAATACAAATAACAGGAATTTACTGGAGATGATTTTAAAGCCCAATGGTAGTGTATAGCGCTTCCACGATACAGGTCCGGTGCTCAAATCCCGAGCTGGACAAAATCGACTTATCCTTTCATCCCTTCAGTGGGTTGATAAATGAGTACCAAAATCGCTTAGAACTGAACACTGGGGGTGTTTCGCGTCAGATTGACCACTATTAGACCGAAACATCTGCACACACCCTAGCGCCTAAGGTCGCGTATACTGGGAAGTAGACACAGTAGGCCTTGGCCCTCACTGCTGTTACGACCACAGTTCAGTTCAGTTCAATGACATGTTTACTAGTGAAACTGATTTTTAATCATAAATAAATAATATTGATTTCAGCCTTAAAAATCAGTCAAAACTCCTCTTGCTGCCATTCTGTATTTGATAAATTAATGCTTGAAATAAAAATATGACGGGTTTTGTCAAAAAGAAGAAAATCAAGTTATATCAAACGGCTTGATAGATTTGCTTGTTATGGTCAGGAAGGAAAAGGGGACCAAAACTACCCCATATCTCAGTAAAAATTCATAAAAACAAAGAACCTGGTGTGTGTTTTATAGAGATTAATATAGTATTAAAAGCCAAAAATGAGTTTTAACATTTTGATTATTTTTCCACACTTTAGGAGTGTCCAATGTTGCCTTTGACTTATGGTGTTTTTCCATTAATTCTCATGCTGCGACCTATATAAAATAATTTCATATGTATGCGGCCCAGCGGGTAAACGGTTCAGTACCTCTGATCTAGAGCATTTCATTTTGATGTAGTCATAATTTAATTGCCATGCTTCGAAATTTTGGAAATTCTTGTAACGCTTTTCCTGCTAAAATGCCCCCTCAGGGGGCTCACCTCCTTTAGGTGAGTGCGGGTTTCAATTTGAGGTACCCTAGTGATCTTTTGGCAAGGGCTCACTCTCTTGTGAGTGCGGGTTTCGCGCGCCTGCCTCTCCCGAGCGATCTTTATTTTACTTTCATATTGCTTCCCCAATTCCTTTTCCGCCATAGTAAAAAAAACACTGGTTTTTATTTCCTAAGAATACCTATCCAGGAATTTCATTTTTATGGTTTATCTCCTTAGTGGGTCCTTTTTATTATTGATTTTTCCGTTACATTTTATCTTTCATTTTACTTGCGACGAAGTCCTGTGGCAGACCAGGACTGAGTGGAATGAAGTTGTGTCTGATGGTTTTTCACTTTGGTATGATGACACAACGGACTGCTCCCTGGGAAAACTGGCACTTGGAGCGGGGTTTTGAACTTCTGAGGATCTTTAGACTGGTGAGGTGGGGTCTTGGAGGAAGCGACCATGTAGAGGGTACAGGAGAAAAGCTGAGTTTTGCGCCTCAGGCCGCCAGATAGTACAGGAGCCCGGGACAGCCTAACCAGCATGTCCTGGCTGCTCTATCAGCTGGTGTATAATCCCGCCTGTCTTGTAGTTCCAGGTGGTGCCTGGATGGGGTCCTTCATTGCAGAGTGGGGGCTCTCCCGAGGCCACTACTGGTTGCTGAATCTAGGGCTAGCCCTGCCAAACTGATCTTCTGAAAATCACAAAGGGATTCTCCTCCTCCTTTCTAAAAAAAAATCAAAATTAAATGCACCAAATAAGGAAAAAATCAAAACGCATCTATTAAAACCCCAACCCACTTAATCCAACTCATGATGCTCAGCCCATGGCTTCTTTAAATCAAAGTCCGGGTAAAATCCTCATGTTACTGCATGACTGACGTTGACAAACTTTCAATCCATACAAGATTTTTAATCATTTCTCTTACTAACAATGAAATGTCAAAAGTATCACCCTTTGCCATACAAAAAGCTCTCATCGGAATTTACTGGTGAACCGAAATCCGTAAAAAGATTACGTTCCGGGGATCTGCTTGTTGAAACAAACTCTGCTCTTCAAACCAAATCCTATTTACTTGCGAAGCATTTCCTCAATAGTCCTGTTAAATTAGTCCACACAAAACTCTTAATTCCTGCCGTGGTATCATTTCTGAAGCTGACCTATTGGGCACCCTGACGGGGAAATCCTGAAGGTTTTTCTAATCAGGATGTTATTCAATCAGAAGAATCAGGGTAAAAAGAATACACGTATTCATAAAACATTTAATTTTAACTTTCAATATTTAATACTACCATTTTCAAATATCAAAGCTGGATACCTTAACTTAAATATTAAAATACATACCAAATCCTCTGCGCTGCTTTAAGTGCCAGAGGTTCGGTCACTCTCAACCCCTCAGGGGGCTCACCTTCTTTAGGTGAGTACGGGATTCACGCTCCCGAGGTGCCCTAGTGATCTTTTCTTTCTCCCTAGGGGTTTACTGTCTTTGGTAAACACGGGCTTCACGAACCCGGGGAACCCTAGTGATCCTTCTCTTTTTTCGGCCCTCTTTCTTGCCATTCAAAGTTCCCTTTTCTTCTTTTCCCGTCCAGAACACAGACAATTATTTCGAAATACATATGCGCATAATTAATTGATTTGTTTTCATTAAATTTCTCATTAACATTTTTGTATACATTTTGCATTGCGTTAATTTAGTTTAATCCTTTCGTGATTTTTTTCGATCATTTCTTTTGGTACTTGTATTATTCTTCTTGGATTTCTTTAACTGTTTTGATTATTTTAGTTTCTTTTTAACTAACAACGTTGGTTTTCCGACCCGCATGTTTGCCGTGTGCGGCGTCCCGTAAGGAGGAAAATGGTGTCCTGGGATTACCTTTGGCCCACGCTTCGCTGTAGACGGGTGGCAGGAGTGAGCCCGCTCCTGTCAATCGGCTGGTGGTACCTCTCTTCGGAGTCTCCGAAGAGACACTGCTGTAGGGTTAGTGCTGCAGATAAGGGGTGTCGGGTTTACCCGTTGGATCCTCGCCCTGATGCTGTAGCATTATATTCTGGGTGTACTTCAGGTAAGCGCCGTGCCTGGTTTTTTGCCAGATGACCGGCACACTGCCTCCCTTGTTGGACTCCGTGGTGGGTGGAGGCACGCCAGGATGAAGTTCTGTACGCATATTTATGGATCCAATGCTGCTGTGCCCGGGTAAAGGCCTTGTTTTACCCAAAAAACCTAATGTCGATCAAATTGCTACAAATGTTAGATTTTTGTTGATACCATTACAAAACGTTGAAATGTCTAAAAAAATCCCCATTTGCCATTCATAAGGCACTGATTGGAATAGGTGGAGAACCGAAAACTGTCAAACGTTTAAGATCCGGGGATATACTAATAGAAACTCATACCGCTTTACAAACGAAATCTTTTCTCCTAGCGAACACTTTTCTAGATTCTCCCGTTACAATATGTCCTCATAAATCACTGAATACTTCTCGCGGTGTCATATCTGAATCCGACTTGCTGAGTACTCCTGAATCAGAAATACTTGAAGGATTTTCTGATCAGGGTGTGATTCAAGTCCGGAGAATTACAATAAAAAAAGATGCTACCATGATCCCTACGAAACATTTAATTTTAACATTCAATAGACCGAAACTTCCGCCCGCAATAAAAGCTGGCTATCTTAATTGCAAAATTCGCCCGTACATTCCGAACCCTCTGCGCTGTTTTAAGTGCCAGAGGTTCGGTCACTCTCAAACTTCGTGCCGTAGTCAATTAACATGCTCTAGATGTGCATCTGTTGGACATGCTTCCACAGATTGCAGTCTAGAGCCTAAATGTATTAACTGTTCACAACCCCACACTGCTGATTCCAAACTTTGCCCGGAAGTGGAAAACCGAAAAACAAATTTGCAGGGAAATTAAAACTAATAAAAATATAACATATGTTGAAGCCCGAAAACTAATAGTGCCACAATTAGTCCAAACCTATGCCAAGGTTGCAAAACCCTCAATAGTAAACAATTCCACCCAAACAGATGAAAACATCACAAAAATAAAATGCCCGCCATTAAATTTACTCGAACCGCTTTCATCCCTCCCTAAACAGAATAAGTTAATATCCACTCCTGTTATTTCCATGTCATCTTGATCAACCCAAGCAGAACTACTTCCTTCCACAATTTCCAAAGCAGCTGCAGTTTTACAGCCTGGGCCACCTATTCCTATGTCAAATGACATACTTTCCAATAATATGTTCACCCCAATTGAATCTTCCTCAATTGTAACCACTCCATTCGATACCAACGATATTCAACCCCTTCTACATCGAATACTGAACGGGATTCCAAATTAAAATCAAAAACACGTATACGAAACGAAAAAAATTACTTAAAAATTAAATGAAGAAAAAATAGAAATAAAGATGGCACCGTATAGACGTAAAAAACCAGCACCTACAGACCTTTCGACGGATGAGGAAGACATGATCACATATGACGTTGAGGAAGATGAACTTGAACAGCATCCTGATCTTGTTCAAAAGGACGGTAAAAAATACTGGAAAGGTTCCTTACTTTTAACACCGTCCAGACTTAGAAAATAACTTTTACTCAATAATACCTACTATCGAACTTGGTGGGAAAATTCCCCGCCAATATTTTTTTTCTGATTGAATTTTATGAATTAAAGATTTTGCTTTTTTTTACCTGAAATTTTTAATATTTTCTTATACTTTTAAGGTTTCAACGAATGTGTGTGGCCGAAATCGGCTCTTGCGCCGATGGCCCTGGGTCAATCACTCACTGACTCATCCCCACCAAATTTTGATTGGTTTTATTGCTTGAAAACGGTTTTTTAAGTGATTTGAAATTTTAACTTTTAAAACTGTTTTGTCTTACGCCCCACCAACAATTATATGCTTTTCTCTTAAAGAAAAAAATCCATATTTATGATACTTTACCTTATACTATTGTTACTGTGTTTTTAAATTTTATATAACGTTTTAATTTTCTTAACAATTGTTTGGCGCAGTATAGCCAGAATTGGCTCTTGCGCCAAAAACCACAAACTCACTCACTCACTCAGATGTTTTCGCTGTCAAAGTTACGGTCATGGAACAGCTTCTTGTCGCGGCGTTGCTACCTGCAATAAATGCAGTAGTACGGAACACGCCAGCGAAGCATGTACGACAGAACGCAGAAAGTGTGCAAACTGCAAGGGGGAACACGCTGCTTTTTCCAAAATCTGTCCAAAATGGCAGCAAGAAAAAGAAATTCAAAGAATTAAAGTACTTGAAAACATCTCGTATTCTGAAGCAAAGAAACGGTGGTCAACATCTTACCACCTCGAGCCTCCACTTCTTTATGCTAATGCAGTAATTACCAACACAAAATCAAAAGATACTGCAACTCAAACAGACATGGAACTCAAACAGAAATTAGCCACATAGAAACACCAACAAACATTGCCAATTTAACTTCTGAATCTCATAAAGATTCTCCAATCGCTCAAAGCTCATTACAAATAACAGAATTGTTTCTTGGTCAATTAAATCTCCCCTGAACATCTTCCACGGACCTAGAGTCCTTAAACCAAACCAAACACTTACTCACTCCTGACACATCGCACCTCTCAGTGCCATCAGATGCTGAAGCTTTGATGAAATAGACAAAAGTTCTATCAAACGGCCAGCTACTGACATTGTCCAGGAAGCTTCAAAATACTGAAGCCATCAATTTGAACAGAATCTGGTGGAATTCAAACCATCAAAGAAGTAGAAGACGTTAAGCTTCTCAGTAAAAAAGGAAAATCGAGACGAAGCTTTCGCCAATAAAATACGACTCCGAAAAGCCTAAAAGGCTCTCCTTAGCCGAAGTATTAATAAAATAATTCAGTGGAATTGTCGTGGTCTCTGGAAAAACATGGAAGATTTCAAATCGCTTATGAATGAGCATTTACCTGTGTGCGTAGCTCTGCAAGAGACGCTTTTAAAACAATCATGCACATCCAACATACGAGGATATTCAATTCTTCGGAAGGACTGCAATACGGGTGAAAGAGCTTGTGGTGGCGTGGCTCTGCTCATCAACCACTCGACACTCTTCTCTCCGTTCTAATTCGCACGTCACTTCAAGCTGTTGCAGTGCAGGTTTCTATCTTCTCTACAGTTACTATCTGTAATGTATACCTACCACCCAACGTACCCTTGAATTTTAGAGAACTCCAAGAACTTATAGATCAACTCCCATCACCATTCTCTCCCCACCAATCTGTATTTTAACATCTTTGTTATTAACTTTTATATGTATAAATTTTAAGATTTTAAATTTTTTTTTTTTTTTTTTTTTTTTTTTTTTTACCAGAAATATTATAAACTTTTAACTTTTTAACAAATGTTTGGCGCAGTTTAGCCAAAATTACTCTTGCGCCAATAACCCCCAAATTCACTCACTCACTCACCCATCACCATTCATTCTTTTGGGTGACTTCAATGCTCATCATATGCTATGGGGCTGCCAAGATGTGAATTCTAGAGGAAAAGTCGTCGAAAAGCTTCTTACAGAACTTGACCTCACCTTGTTAAACGACGGCTCTAACACCTATTTTCATTCTCCAACTCAATCATTTAGCGCCATTGATTTGTCCATATGCTCTCCCTCATTGCTATTAAATCTGACATGGAGTGTTATTGATAACCCATTAGGTAGCGATCACTTCCCAGTGGTAATATCTTACGCTGCACCAATTGCGTGTGCGTCTATTCGCCAACCGCGGTGGAAATTCGATCAGGCCGACTGGGAAACTTTCAGGACCCAAGCAGATATAACAGAAGACATGGTAAGCTCTGGCTCAATAGATGAAGCGGTATGTTTAGTAACATCTTGCATCCTATCTGCAGCTCGTAATGCAATTCCACAACCATCCTCTAGACTCCCCGTTTTCCCAAACCTTGGTGGAACGAAGAATGCCAAATGGCAAAAAGGATCAAAACAAGGCTTGGAATCGGTTTCGACGTTACCCTACAGACAACATGATTGCTTTTAATAAAGCTCGAGCACGTGCCAGGAAAATCCACCGGCTACGTAAAGGGAAACGTGGATAAAATATGTAAGTAACATCACATGTTCAACTTCAAGTAAAGAGGTTTGGAACAAAATCCGTAGGCTCAGTGGAAAATACAGTGCTAGCCCAGTCTCCATGCTTGTAAGCAATGGGGTCTCTGTCAATACTATCCCTGACATTGCCAACACTCTTGCCGAGACATTTGCTAAAACGTCTGGTGGCGACAACTATACCCCTGCATTTCAAGCGCTAAAAAGCGTCGAGAGGAGAGGGTGAAGTTGAATTTTTCCTCTTCAAACGAGGAAGGCTACAACTCCCCACTAACCCTCCGCGAACTTCGCGCCACCCTGCATCGTTCGGGTAACACAGCAGCAGGTCCAGACGGGCTACACTATATTATGTTACGCGCATCTGTCCGAAAGTTCTATCCTCTCCCTTCTCTCATTGTTTAATCGCATCTGGGAAACCACGTGTTTCCCACACAGTGGTGTCATGCCCACGTTTTACCGTTTCCAAAGCCTGGCAAAGATCAACATCAGCAATTAATTACCGCCCTATTGCCCTCACAAGTTGCTTAAGCAAGCTGATGGAGCGCATAGTTAGTGCGAGGTTGATGTTCCACCTTGAGTCACATAATCGTGAGTACGGGTTTCACGCTCCCGAGGTGCCTAGTGATCTTTTCCTTCTCCCTAGGGGTTTACTGTCTTTGGTAAACACGGGCTTCACGAACCCGGGGAACCCTAGTGAACCTTCTCTATTTTCGGCCCTTTTTCTTGCCATTCCAATTTCCCTTTTCTTCTTTTCCACCTCAGGGGCTCACTTTCGGGTGAGTACGGGAGGCCACGTCCCCGAGGTACCCGAGTGAATTTTGAAAAGAAAAAAACCCAAAAAAATATTTGCTTGGTTAGTGTTTCAGTTACAGGTCAATATTTAACGTTATATTTAGTTCAGTTAGGGGTTGTTTTGTGTGTTAATTTTATTTTGGATATTTTGAGTTTTACTTATTTCTACTATTTTAATTTTGGTTTATTTTTTGGGGTATTTGAAAAGTAAAATTTTTTGTTTTAAATTACGCAATGTTAAGACTGGTTTTTGAGTCTGACCCGCATGTTTGCCGTGTGCGGCGACCCGTACCGGGGAAAGTGGAGTCTGGGGTTCCTGTTGCGTGCCCTTTGGCCCATGCTTCTCCGTAGACGGGAGGCAGGAGTGAGCCCGCTCCTGTCAATCGGCTGGTGATTAGTTCTGCGGTTTCCAATACGGGTTCTTTTGGAATACCAAAGACGGTTGCTTTAGGGTTAGTATTGCAGTTAGGGGTGCCCTAGGTGAACTGGCGGATCACATCCCGAACCTGTACTACTATATCCCAGTACCACCTCTGAGGTAAGTGCCGTGCCTGACGCATGTCAGATGACCGGCGGGCTGCCTCCCCTTGTTGGGCTCCATGGTGGGTGGAGGCGTACTGGGATGAACACAAAAACACTCATGGAACCCAGTAATAATTCTCCTTCAGTGGAGCACCGTAAGCTTGCATTTTTAATACGTTTCGATATTTTATAATGAAAACTCCCGACACCTTTACCAACGTCTCACCCTTTCTAATTGAGAAAGCTTTTTAACGGCATTGGGGAGGTCAAATCGATTCGCAAGATGCGCTCCGGGGACTTGTTCCTCGAAGCGTCGTCGGCGAAACAGGCGACCGCCCTTATAAATCTGCAAAAGCTCGCTCATTTAGACGTAACCGTGGCTCCTCATACTACTTTGAATTTTTCGCGCGGTGTCATTTCACCAGCGGATTTTCTCAATGTGTCGACTGAGGAAATCAAAGAGAACATGCAGGCCCAAAACGTCTGTGATGTTAGGCGTATAACGATAAGGCGGGATGGACAGGTGCTGAATACAAAGCACCTCATCCTGACCTTTTAATACGCCTGACCTTCCACAGACTGTTAAAATGGCCTACATCCGATGCCCAGTCCGACCATACATCCCGAATCCGCTGCGATGCTTTCAGTGCCAGAGATTTGGACATTCAAAAACAGTCTGCCGCGGCCAGCCAACCTGCTCTAGATGTGCAGAGGTAGGCCATGATAGCGCAGACTGTAAAGCAAAGGAACGATGTGTGAATTGCAAAGGCGATCATTCATCGTTTTCTCGCGCTTGTCCAACCTGGCTACTCGAAAAGGAGATCACGGCCTTGAAAATAAAAATAAAATTTCGTATCCGGAGGCTCGGCGTGTTGTATCGTCACGCACGCCAGTTGCTGGAAAAAGCTATGCGTCGGCGACCAGCAAATCCTACGTATCCACAGCCATTCAAGTAGACGCGAGTACGGCTCCAACATCTGCGACAGCCGCGTCTATAACACCGAAGAATGTTGCAGTGGATACACTTAAGTCTGTATCCCCTCCACGCGATGTTAAGAAGAACAGGAAAACACGCATAAAGGAGTCGGGGTGCAATCCCACAAAAAAAAAAAGAGGTCGAACCTCTCTAAAAACTCCATGACATGGGAGACGATGTCATGGACATTCACGCCTCACAAAGCGACGAAAGTCTGATGGACGATCTGTCGCCCAGACCTTCGTCTTCTGGCTCCTTGCGGGGAGCACGTGCGAAGACATGATGACCTCCTTTATCTCCTGGAACTGCCGTGGTCTAAGGACTCGACTTGCCGATCTCAAATCCATCATATCCACGTACCAGCCCGCATGCGTTGCTCTTCAGGAGACATTTCTGAAGAGTACCATGACAATGCAAGTGCGTGGTTATAATTGTGTACGACGAGATGTAGATGGCGATACATCTCCAACCGGAGGTGTATGCCTCTTCACATCTAATCTGTATCCCAGTACTGTCGTCACACTGCACACATCGTTACAGGCTGTGGCTGTTCGGATTCACGTCCATTCTTTAGTCACAGTCTGTTGTGTTTATTTACCACCCAACGATGTTGTGCCACAAGTGGATTTGAATCATTTAGTCAGTCAATTGCCAGCTCCATTTATTTTGCTCGGTGACTTTAACGGACACAGCCCTCTGTGGGGGCATGATGTTACAAATTCTCGCGGGCGACAGATCGAGCAGTTGATTTCTGATCACTGTCTCTGTCTGCTGAACAACGACGAGAAAACGTATTTCCATGCACCCACGAGGACATTTCACTCCCTCGATCTAGCCATCTGTTCGCCAACTCTGCTACCGATGTTGAATTTCGAGGTTGCAAACGATCTGCACAACAGCGATCATTTCCCTCTCTAGTCTCGCATGTTAATGGTGCGGGGACACGTTTTCGTCCCCCCACTTATCATTTTCATCGCGCAGACTGGGATCAATTCACACGGTTAGCGATTATCTCAGGCACAATGGTTCAGAACTGGGCAGTTGATGAAGCTGTTTTCAATGTCACTGAAGCTATTCGGAATGCTGCTGATGCAGCCATTCCCAAAACATCCAATTCCCCTCGAAAGCTGTGCAAACCATGGTGGAACGCTTCCTGCCAACAAGCCAAAAGGAACAAAGGAGGGCGTGGGGTATTTTCAGGAGGTACCCCACCACTGATAATCTCATAGCGTTCAAACGTGCGAAAGCGTTAGCTCGTAGAATACGTCGTCAATGCCAGAGAGAATCTTGGATCCAGTATGTGTCTTCAATCACATCGTCAACTACCAGTCAACAGTTGTGGAGAAAGGTCAAAGCAGCGAATGGCCTTTATCGGGATTTTAACATTCCGATATTGGAAACTTCTACTGCTTTGTATTCGTCACCTTTAGATGTGGCCAACTTGATTGGCAAAACATTTGCTAGTGTGTCCAGCTCCGATTCATATAGCCCTGCATTCCAGGCGACTAAGAATCGTTTAGAGCGGACACCTATCAACTTCAGGTGCCGACAACCTTTACCATATAACTGTGACTTTGACATGTTGGAATTGAAGAGAGCCTTATCATCGGCCCACAATACTAGTCCAGGTCCTGATGGAATTTCCTATGAATTGCTTCGCCATTTGAACGAGGATTCACTAGTAAGTCTCCTTTACCTATTCAACCGAATATGGAGGGAGCAGGTGTATCCTACTCAATGGCAAGAAGCCATAGTGATCCCCATTTTAAGACCTGGAAAAGATCCTAAGAACCCTCTCAGCTATCGACCGATAGCACTCACGAGCTGCCTTTGTAAGACACTGGAACGTATGGTCAACGCTCGTTTCGTTTACGAGTTAGAAAAGAACAAATGCATTCCTCTGTTTCAGAGTGGCTTCCGTAAAGGAAGGTCCACTCTCGATAACATCATTCAGCTGGAAAGCAAAATTAGAAACGCTTTTGTCCGGAGGAATCATCTTGTTTCTATTTTCTTTGATATTGAGAAGGCATATGACCGTACTTGGCGCTATGGGATACTTCGCACGTTATTTAATTTTGGATTCAGAGGCAATTTGCCTACTTTTATTAAAATGTTTTTAAATCTTCGTACTTTTAGAGTGAGACTGGGTGGCACTCTCTCTGCTCCTTTTACGCAAGCTGAGGGAGTTCCTCAGGGGAGTATTTTGAGTGTCACCCTTTTTATTTGTCATATTTCATCCATCTTAAATATTTTATCGCCTTCTATACAGGCTTCACTATACGTGGACGATCTACAGATCAGTTGTGAAGGTTCGGACATGCGCATGATTGAACGACAGTTGCAAACTGCCGTCAACAACATTTTAAAGTGGTGCGACACCAACGGTCATAGTATTTCGGCGAGCAAGAGTTGCTGCGTGCACTTTTGCCGCAAACGGGGTATTCATCCCGACCCCGAAATACGCATCCGTGATATACAAATTCCCGTAGTTCCCGACGTACGATTCCTCGGAGTAATTTTCGACCGCCGGCTCACTTTCCTTCCGCATATTTTACATTTGCGGAAGAAGTGTGAAAAGTCTTTAAACCTCTTGAAGGTGTTGTCAAACACCTCTTGGGGGGCGGATCGAACATCATTACTCCGAGTGTATCAGGCAATCGTACTCTCTCGCATCGACTACGGATGTGTTGCATACGGATCAGCGTGCAACTCTACTCTGCAAAAACTTGACCCCGTCCACCATATGGCACTGAGAATCTGCTCGGGTGCGTTTCGCACATCACCGGTGCAGAGTCTCTATGTTAACTGTCATCAGCTTCCTCTCGATCTTCGACGGAGGAAGCTGTCTCTTGCGTATTATTTTACGATCTTGTCTGTGCCTTCACATCCTCTGCAGAATGTGTATATGAGTACCAGCATGAAGAGACTTTATGATGCACGGCCGTCTAACATCCGGCCGTTTATGGATAGGATGAAGCTTCATATTTCTGAACTCGACCTACCTAACGTGCATATCCAGCAAAGGAACCTTTTCCTATTCCAACCTTGGAATACGCCACGGTTCCCTTATATCAACCCTTTTGCCACCTACAGTAAATCCACTGTAGCGCCTGTCGTCTTTCAACGCGTCTTCGCCTACCACCGCAGTCAGTATAGTCGTTATTCGGCCATCTACACTGATGGTTCGAAACGTGCAGATTACGTTGGCTGTGGAGTCGTGATTGAAGATATTATGCACGGTTATAGGCTCGACACTTCTTGCAGCATTTTCACTGCCGAAGCTGTCGCCATTTACCGTGCACTTCAATTAATCGTCTCCACTATGCCCCGTAAATACTGCATCTATACTGACAGCATGAGTGTACTAGAAGCGCTTGAAAACTACCACGATCGCTGCCATCCAGTGGTATGTACAATACTCGACATTACGAGTCGACTCTACAGCAAGGGTTTCGATATCGTGTTTTGCTGGCTACCCAGTCACGTAGGAATCATAGGCAACGAGCAAGCGGACAGCGCGGCAAAGTCGGCGACGACCCATCTGCCGCTCGCAGTTCCGCTATCGGATATGAAGCGCGTCATCTTGCATCATATTTTTCAGATCTGGCAGGAATCATGGAGTCAGCAGTTGGATAACAAACTGCACTCTGTGAAACCTGTCATAGAGCATGGTCTGTGATGCCAATGCGAAGAACTGATGTCAAATTGACTCGTCTTCGCATTGGCCATACTCGCTTCACACACCGGCATTTGTTGTTTGGAGAACGTGCTCCTGAATGTCCTTCATGCCATGTCTCTTACACTGTTCGTCACATTTTAATCGATTGTCCAGTTTTTAACCATCATCGCATCACCTTTTTTAATTCATCACATTTAACTTTACCTGACTTGGTGGGAGAATAACCCCACCAAAACCTCTTTGCTTTTATAAAGAAAATTGGATTTTTATATTTAATTTGACTTTTTTAAAATGTTTTAACTTTACCTTTATTTTATATATGAGCATGCAGGCATGCACATATATCAAATTTCTTTTTATGTAATTGTATTTTTAATATGTATTTTTACATGGTTTATACTCTTTTAACAAATGTTTGGCGCAGTATAGCCAGGTTTGGCTCTTGCGCCATAAAACCCCACATTCACAAACAGTATAACATCTCTGTTTTCTTTGACATTAAAAAGCCTGACATGTCTTGGAGGTACGGCATACTTAGAGATCTCTATGCAATGGACATAAGAGAAAAATTTGCCAGTTTTTATCAAAAATTTTTTAAAAACCATCGTTCATTCCAGGTACGCCTGCTTTCATTTTATTCAAATATTTTTATGCAAGAACAAGGTGTCCCACAAGGGTCTGTTTTAAGCGTACTTTTATTTATTATTAAATTAATAGCATAACCCATCATATAATCAGGGGATTCAGTGTTCTCTATGTGTGGACGATGTACAAATATCGTACTCGTCTAAATTCCTCAATGTTGCACAACGACACATTCAGACCACTATCAACAATTTCACTAAATGGGCTGAACAGAACGGTTTTGATTTTTCTACAGAAAAAACGGTTAGTGTGGTATTCACTCGAAAGCATGGGGTTTTTCCAAACCCTGAGCTTTTTTATTGGTAGAAAGCCTCATTCAAGTTGTTAATGAGGTCAAATTTCTAGGTCTTATATTTGACCAATCTCTCTGATTCCATCGTCATTTAAAAAGATCTCAAAATCAGAAGTGCCAAGGCCTAAACATCCTCAAAGTATTAGCAAATACTCACTGGGGAGCCGACCGAACATCCTTGCTTCGCCTCTACAGAGCTCTGATTAGATCAAAACTGGACTATGGATCTGTGGTCTACAGTTCTGCATGCAAATCTCTTTTGAAGATCTTGGATCCAGTGCATCATCAAGCCCTGAGACTTTTGTCTGGGGGCCTTCCGTACATCACCGGTAGAGTCCTTTATGCTGAAGCCTACGAACCCCCATTATATTTGCGGAGGAAGTATTTGTGTTTGAACTATTTTATGAAAATCCAATCAATGAAAACAAATACTGCATACTCCTATTTATTCAATTTTAGCCTTTATGATTTTAACAGTCATCGTTCATCCCTCTCTTACTCGCAACCCTTTCACTGTAGAATTAGAGACCTAATTAATGACTTAAATCTGAACATTGGAAGAATAGCTCTGTGCAAGATTTCTGAGGTGCCCCCTTGGAAAGTGATTTATCCTAAGGTAGATTTCACCCTGTCATACTACTCAAAAGCATGCACTCCTGAGAGTACATACAGAACACTGTACTTGGAACACAGAGAGCTTTTCCGACTATGAACCTATCTTCACGGATGGCTCAAAAAGTCTGAATCTCATGTTGGTTCGGCAGTAGTTTCTCTGAGCACTGTAATTACAGACGCTCTACCAATTTCAGCATCCATTTACACTGCTGAACTCCATGCATAAGAATCGCTCTAGAACATATTTCACTATCATGCGGTAAAAGTTCATTATTTACACAGATTCCTGTCAGCCCTTCAAAGCATTGTCTCTTTACATTCATCGTCTCATCCCATCCTTGTGGACATCACATATGATTTAGCTAATCATCTTAAGAAGAAAAAGATATCAGATTTTGTTGGATCCCAGGACTTGCCGGAATAACTGGAAATGAACTGGCAGACACAGCTGCACGATCAGCAACAGGCTCTTCAGAAAGGTTCCCTTTCCACACTCTGACCTGGCTGCTTCAGGCTGAAACTACAAAAAGTGTATGGCAATCAAACTGGGACCAACAAACTGAAAATAAGTACATAGCATCATACCCATTCTCGCTCCAACTGCGCCATCACTAAGCAATCGCCGTGAGCAGGTGATATGGACTAGGCTGCACCTAGGACACACCCGTTTAACGTATAGGCATCTCCTGTTGTGTGAACTACCACCCTATTGGTGAGAAATGTAATGTCTCACTATCGGTAAACACATACTCTGTGATTGTCCGCATTCAAATCATCTTAGACATCAGCTTTTTAACTCTGTTGATTTTACTATATCCAGTATTTTAAACAATAGCATCAATTCCTCACTTGTATTTAACTTCATAAGCATCAAGGGTTTTATTAATTATATCTAATTTTAATCTATAGATTTTACAAAGGCATATAGATTATGCCCGACTAAGGCTTTATGGCCTGCAAATATTATATAACTGTTCTTATTGTCTCTCTTGGCGCAGTATGATCTAAATTGGTCCTTGCGCCATTAAAAATGAACCAAACCAAACCTGCTAAAATGCTAAATAAAAAAGTAAATTGAAGTTAAAATAGACAAAAAAAAAAAGAACTATTTTTAAAATGCAAATATTTGTTTTTTTACTTCAACAGAAGAATGGAGCAACTAATCAAAATATTTTTCTAGATGTTAATCCTTCCATCTATTTCTTCTTTCCATGCACGAAATCCCTAAGAACAATTTATCTCGTTTGCCACAATTCATTTTATAAAATACATTGTGAGTCATAAAAGCATCAGATTATTTTTACAGATTTTTTTCTTTTTGTTCTTTATTTATCATTCCGCTGAAAAACACAACTAAAGTATAGTTTAAATAATCCAAAATACTTATAGTGCGAAAAATAAGATTAAACAAATATTTTCTGGATCATGTACTTTATGAAAGATGGGTTCAAAAAACCCATTTGTTTCCCTACACTACTCTCAAATAGATTACAGAATTCAGAGCAGTTTCACTGATCTGTTGTTCCTTCTCTTCAAGCTTTATATCATATATTTAGAACATTAATAATCCATTTATCCCTGAAAGGAAAACGGCATAAAAGAGCACACAACACGTTTACCGACGCGAATGTATGTAAAAATAAATCAGAAATCCCTTATTTCCTCAATAATTTTTGCACGGATGTGAAGTTTTTTGCGGAATCTGTGCTTTGCAAAAAATATCAAAATGGATTATGTTCGTTCTCGGAATCCATTAAAAATTCTAGATTTCATTTCTCGAATCTTTTGATGTAACGCGAAATAAAACTCCTTGCATTGATTTTTACACTTTGAAAGCTTTAACCTACAAAAAGTTGTTAGTAACAGATATTTGCTCTTGAGACGTTGAGAAAAAAATGTCCTATACCAAAGGATAAGTCTGAAAATTTGTCGTAAAAATGTGTTGTTGAAGAATGTAAATATTTATCTTAAAAAACTAGGATTAGATTTTTATCTCAGAACATAATCCTTTCAAATATTTTGTGGTTATTTCGTTATAAAAACTATTTCTTGGAAGAAAAATTAAGCACACTCAAAATTTTCTCCTTTAAGCGTGGATTTGATAATGGAACAATAGCAATCAAAATTCAATATAAGTGATAACATTAAAAAAACTTTTTGTCCCAAAGGGGAATATTTTCTTGGAAAGATTTAGAAATAAGTGGTTTTCTGAAAAAAACAATATATTTCTCTTTAAAATATCTTTTTATTCGTACTCTACTTTCAAAAGCAGCAATTTCTCCATCTCTTTGTATACAATAGTAGCCTTCTTCCTGTTCTGCTTCACAGAAATTTTTATGACGTTCTATAACTAAATATTGTTTATGAGTTATTGATATCCAAATCCTAGTAATAAGGTTTCAATTACATTGAAAAACATTCTTTTAGCTATCGTTTCTTGATTTAAAAAGGGCAGGAATTGCATAATTATCTATAACCACTCAGAAATCACTTCACCTGTTTTTGAGTATCTGTATTCAGCAAAAGACATGCTTACCAAATGTCAATCTGTAATTCTAATTGTTTAAGAACATGTGAGTGATTGAATGTTGGGTTTTTGTCGCGCAAGAGCCAAATCTGGCTAAACTTTGCCAAACATTTGTTTAAACATTATATAAAATATGTAAAAACCATAGACAATACAGTTTTAAAAAGTTAAAATTTCAAATCACATAAAACCGTTTTCAAGTAGTAAAAACAAACAAAATTTAGTGTGTGTTTCGGAGGGGGGTCCCCACCAAGTCAGACATTATCTTAAAATAAAAACATTCAAAAAGTTTAAAACAAACATTTTCATTAGTCTAAGTTTAAACTATCCATGTTATTCATAAAAATTAGTTTCTACTTTTCCTAAATCGTGTTGGAATTATCGCACGCAAATAAGTCTCGGGATTGTTCATATAACATTCCTTCATGAGTAAATTTATCCTCAGCATTTGGTTCTAGTTCTTCCGCCTCCACATCATACGTAATCATATCTTCGTCATCTGTTGTATATTCTGTAGGGTCCAAACTTTCTGGGTTCATGTTTAGCCATTTTATTTCTAGTTCTCGTTTTTGTACTTTTTGTACTTCATCAATCATATCCGCTTCTACATCCAACTCAGTATTCAACCCCCTTCTGCATCTTCAACACAGAATTTGAAAAAAAGTCAAAATTTCGGGATAGAAAAAGGAAAAAAGTGCTTAAATCAAAAATTGATATAAAAATGGCTCAACACAGACCTAGCAAGCCAAACCAGTGGAATATTCTACTGATGAAGAGGATATGATTGTATACGACGTGGACGAAGATGCAATCGAATCAAACCCTGATTATGTAAGAAAAGATGGGAAGACATTTTTCAAGGGATCATTGCTTTTAACTCAACCAGAAGCAGAAGATAACCCTTTTTAATGTTTATCGGTTTCGTGGGGACTTCCCCCGCTTATCTCTGTATTCTTCATTTGAAAATTATTTTTATACTTTAACTGTGAGATTTTACCTTTTTTAAATTGTAATTTTATCAAACCTCTTGGTAATTCTATACTTTTAATGTTTTTACGCATGTCTGGCGCAGTTTAGACAAAAATGGCTCTTGCGCCAATACCCCCAAAACTCACTCACTCACTTTGTACTTTTGTGCGTTTTCTTCTATTTTTTGAATTCTCTTTTACATTCTGGGGGACTTTAGATGCATTAGTGAGTGAGGGTCAGGTTTTATGGAGCAAGAGCCAAATTTGGCGAAACTGCACCAAACATTCGTTTAAAAAATTAAAAGTATAAAAATTACTAGAAATTCAAATAAATTTTAGTTAAAAAAGGTAAAATCGATATTATAAAAAAAAAAAAGTCAATCCGAAAAAATTAAAAACAGACTGGTGGAGGGATTCCTCCGCCAAAATCGTATATATTAATAAAAAAGTCATTTTTAATTCTAGACTGTGCAAAAGCAGTGATCTCGGTAATTTTTATTTCTTTTTATATTTGTTGGTGTTATTAGATGCGAGCAACAATATTTTAATGTCTCTTTAAATTGTTCGTCCTCCTCCACATCGTGCACAATCATGTCCTCGTCTTCACGAAGTATAATGTACGTAGCTTTTATTCGGCTTATGTGGGGACATTTTTACCAATATCCGGTTTCTGTTCTTTCATACGCTTTCTCCAACGTTTCGAGTTTTTATTTACAACTTTTTCAAACAATGGTTGACTAGGTTGACTCGGTGGGTGAAGTATGAAGCAGAAGGACAGGTGGCTGGATTTCAGTCGATAAATTTTCAACTATCAAAAGTGGAAGGTAAAATGACAGATGGTGTGGATGAGTTTGAGGTTTTTTGGTGCAAGAGCGAATTCTGGCTATACTGCACCAAACAATTGTTCAAAAATTAAAAGTGTAAAATGGTTAAAAAGGTTTATAAAAAGAGTTGGATTTAAAAAATCTCAAAACTAGTGAAAAAAATCAGCTCTAAAGTTAAAAAGTGAACAGATCATGGGGAGGATTTCCCCCACCAAGTCTGATAAGTATGAGTTCAAAATGTTATATGCTGTATCTGGTCGGGGTTAAAGATCGGTTTTATATTCTCTAGTTGATCCACTTCATATATGATCATGTCGTCTTGATAAGATATTGTTCTGGTCGGGTGAGGTCTCGTGTTAATTTTAATTTCTGGCTGTTGTTTTTCAGTAAATTCTTTTTTCCATGCTCGAGTTTTAGATAATGTGTGTGTTTTTGTAGATGCCGAAGGGACTAGAAACATCGGGGTCGGATGTGGATGCGGTTACGATTGATGAAGATGGTTCAGTTGGGGTATTTATAGTATGGCTGAGAAAGTGATGACATCGGACACAGGTTGGTGGCTGAGGCTCTGATACTGTAGCTGCTATTGAAGAGGTGGTGGATGGCAAGAGTTTTGCTTGGGTTGAAGCACGACGATAAGGGTAACAGAAGGAGTGGATTGTGATACATTTGGTTTCGGAGGATATGAAAAGGGGTTGCAGTAAATTTAAAGGTGGTCATTTTATTTTAGTAATATTTTCATCTGTCTGAGTAGCAGCAGATATTGGTGAAGATTTAGCAGTCTGAGCAAATGTTTGAGATAACTGTGGGGCTATTAATTTACATGCTTCTTAATAAATAGTGTTATTTGTTTCTATTTCCTGTATCTGTTTTTCTATTTTCCACTTTGTGCATAATTTTTGAATCTGATGAATGGGACTGGGAACAATTAAGATATCCGACTACGTTCGGAGACTTTTTTAAGTTTTCAAAAAATCCCTAATATTTTTACATTTTTTGGTTTTCACTTTATACACAATAATAAAAAGTACCGTTAGAAATAATATATGTACATAAAAATTTGCAAAAATTAAAATTTTTAAAGAAATTTTAATCAAATTTTTGGAATTTTTCAAACACTCTATTTCTTAAAACATTTGTTTTCCATAAAATATTGTTGCAATACATTTTTAAAACACATTTCTAGAGAATGACCTACAAGTGTTAAATTACTTTTGAATCAAAAGTTCTGGTGTATAATCCCGCCTGTCTTGTGGCTCCAGGTGGTGCCTGGATGGGGTCCTGCATTTGCAGAGCGGGGCTCTCCCCGAGGCCACTACTGGTTGCTGTGAATCTAGGGCAAGCCCTGCCAAACTGGTCCTCTGAAAATCAAAGGGATTCTCCTCCTCCTTTCTCAAAAAAAAATCAAAATAAGTAAAATTAGGAAAAAAATCAAAAACGCATTTATTAAAACCCCCAACCCATCCTGCCCAACTAACATTGATCAGTGCTACGCATTTGCCGTTTTTAATTCTATCGATAGCTAATAATGATATGACTCAAAAATCTCCCTTTGCGATTCAAAAGCTATTCAAGGAATACAATAGGCGGAATCTCTAAATCCGTTAAAAAACTACGTTCGGGAGATTTATTGATTGAAACTTTATCTGCTTTGCAAACTAAATCTTTTTTGTTGGCAAAAACGTTTTTAGATGGAATTGCCCCTTTGACGGTGAGTCCTCACAAATCACTTAACTCGAGCCGAGGTGTCATCTCTGAACCTGACCTGATATGCACTCCTGAGACTGAAATCCTTGAAGAATTTTCAGGACAGGGTGTAATTCAGGTCAGGAGAATCACTATAAAAAAAAGATGCTGAGATTATTCCTACTAAACATTTAATCTTAACGTTCAATAACCCAAAACTTCCGACAACAATAAAGGCTGGTTATTTAAACTGCAAGATCCGTCCCTACATACCGAATCCTCTGCGTTGTTTCAAATGCCAGAGATTCGGACACTCTCACACTGCCTGCAGAGGGACAATTGACGTGTTCTGATGTGCAACCGTTGGTCATCCTTCCACGGATTGTACTCTAGAGCCGAGATGCGTTAATTGCTCCCAATCCCATCCATCAAACTCAAAATTGTGCTCACAATGGAAAACCGACAAAGAAATCCAAATTATTAAAACAAATAGAAATCTAACATACCTAGAAGCACGAAAACTAATAGCTCCACAATTATCCCAATCCTACGCTCAGGTTACCAAACTCTCGACTACAACCACTACAACACAAAACAGATGAAAATATTACCAAAAATAGTTTGCCCACCATTAAATTTGTTACATAACCATAGTCTCCGTTCCAAAGCCAAATATATCTTCCTCAGTCGCTGCAGTTAATAAATCATCTACGTCAGCTCAGGCAGAACTCGTACCATCCACATCTTTATTTACAGTTGCATCGCCATCAATATCTCAGCCTCCTAATTCTATAATAGAATACTGCTCCCACCACTTCTAATAGTTTATCTATCTCTGCTGCATCTTCAGTATAGCCAGGTTTGGCTCTTGCGCCATAAAACCCACATTCACTCACTCACTCACTCTGCTGCATCTTCCTCATCCACAGCATGCTCTGCTCTTGAAACGACCACCACTATATCCAATACCATACCCGCTACATCCCGGACACAAATCAAACCTCAAAGCCCCGTAGAAAGAAACGTCCCCCAAAAAAACCAATCCAACACTGTAAAACCAAAAAATAGAAATTAAGACGGCCCCCTCATAGACCTCGAAAATCTGGACCTACTGAGTACCCAACGGATGAGGAGGATATGATAATATATGACGTAGAAGATGAACCTGAGCCGAATGCAAAATATGTTTTAAATATGAATGGCTTCACCTATAAGGGAGAGTTGATTAATAAACCAAATCAATCATTTATTAAGCACGACTTTGATAATCAATAAAAAAACCGTTTTAGCATCATCAAGTGATACCATTTTATTTTAAATAATTTGGTTACGAATTAAACATTTTTTCTGACTTGGTGGGGAAAACTCCACCAATATTTATCAACTTAAGCTTTTAAAATGTTTTAATGAGATCTTACTATTTTAAACCATAAATATTTTTTACTAATTTTATACTTTTAATGCTTAAAAGTTGTTTGGCGCAGTTTAGCCAAAATTGGCTCTTGCGCCATAAAAACAATACACTCACTCACTCGAATCAAAAGTTATGGGCCAGTCGAGCTTGCGAACTAGGAAATTCAATCAAATTATCGTAACTTTCAGAAAGAAATACAACTATAAAATAACTAAAAATTGTTCAATTTCTTAGTTTGTAGGTCATTCTTTAGATAATACCAATAATAATTTTGTGTAAAATTTCATACAAGTATCTCTAATAGGTTTTTAGATATCATGTTTGAAATATCATGAAATTTACAAAAAAATGGTTTTGAGAAAAATGCATTTAAACTTTATAAAATCAATTTCAAAACAAATATGACAAGTAAAATTACTAAAACACTCTCCTGATTTATAAGTAACACTCCCACTCTTTGGAAGTTTATTAAATTTTTTTCTTTCTTTGGACCTCCTTCTTTTTCTGGTTGATTTTTATAAAAGGCAAAAAGAATGTTGTTTCGAGTCACCGACTCGAAAGATGTCAACAAATCTCTCATCACGCAGTATATAATTCCCTGCATTTATGCCAAATGCTTTCAAAATACCTAACACATCAATGAAAGCTTTTTTAAAAATAATATATGACTGTAATATATGGGTACCCAAAGAAAATAGTTTTAGCTCAATAAAAGTTTCTTTCAAAATGATTTGCCACAAACAGGCGTTAAATGATAATTTTTATTTGTGTCTTACCGTGGAGGCAATTTTATAATAACTGCTTATCACTCTGCTTTGTGTACACAGGTTTAACAATATTTTAAAGTTTCACAGAAATACATCCCCTCAGGGGCCTCGCCTTCTTTAGGTGAGTACGGGTTTCACGCTCCCGACCCCTCAGGCTCACCTCCTTTAGGTGAGTGCGAGTATCACGCTCCCGAGGTACCCTAGTGATCTTTCTCTCTTTCCCTAGGGGTTTTACTGTCTTTGGTAAACACGGGCTTCACCCAGGGAACCTAGTGATCCTTCTCTATTTTCGGCCCTCTTTCTTGCCATTCAATTTCTCTATTCTTCTTTTCATGCACCTCAGGGGCTCACTTTTAGGTGAGTACGGGAGGCCACGTCCCCAGTACCCGAGTGACTTTTGAAAGAAAAAAACCCAAAAAAAAATATTTGCTTAGTTTGTATTTAAGTTACAGGTCCATCTTTTTACGTTATATTTAGTTCAGTTAGGGGTTGTTTTGTATGGTTAATTTTATTTTTGGATATTTTGAGTTTCATTATTTGGACTATTTTACTTTTGGTTTATTTCTTTGGGGTATTTAAAGCAAATGAATTTTACTTTTTTTACGTATTGTTAAGACTGGTTTTTGAGTCTGACCCGCATGTTTGCCGTGTGCGGAGACTCCGTACCGGGGGAAAGTGGAGTCTGGGGTTCCTGTTGCGTGCCCTTTGGCCCATGCTTCTCCGTAGACGGGAGGCAGGGGAGGAGCCCGCTCCTGTCAATCGGCTAGTGATTAGTTCTGCGGATTCCAATACGGGTTCTTTTGGAATACCAAAAACGGTTGCTTTAGGGTTAGTATTGCAGTTAGGGGTGCCCTGGGTGAACTGGCGAATCACATCCCGAACCTGTAGTACTATACTCCAGTACCACCTCTGAGGTAAGTGCCGTGCCTGACGCATGCCAGATGACCGGCGGGCTGCCTCCCCTTGTTGGGCTCCATGGTGGGTGGAGGCGTACTGGAATGAACACAAAAAACACTCATGGAACCCAGTAGTAATTCTCCTTCAGTGGAGCACCCTTCTCTTAAATTTTGCGATTCGTTTCGTTTTTTATAGTTAAAACTCCCGACACCTTTAGCAACGTCTCACCCTTTCTAATTGAGAAAGCTTTTTACCAGCAGTATTGGGAGGTCAAATCGATTCGTAAGATGCGCTCCGGGGACTTGTTCCCGAAGCGTCGTCGGCGAAACAGGCGACCGCCCTATACATCTGCGAAAGCTCGCTCATTTAGACGTTACCGTGGCTCCTCATACTACTTTGAATTTTTCGCGCGGCGTCATTTCACCAGCGGATTTTCTCAATGTGTCGACTGAGGAAATCAAAGAGAACATGCAGGCCCAAAACGTCTGTGATGTTAGGCGTATCACGATAAGGCGGGATGGACGGGTGCTGAACACCAAGCACCTCATCCTGACTTTTAATACGCCCTGACCTTCCTCAGACGGTTAAATAGCCCTACATTCGAAGCCCAGTCGAACATACATCCCGAATCCGCAGCGATGCTTTCAGTGCCAGAGATTTGGACATTCAAAAACAGTCTGCCGCGGCCAGCCAACCTGCTCTAGATGTGCAGAGGTAGACCATGATAGCGCAGACTGTAAAGCAAAGGAACGATGTGTGAATTGCAAAGGCGATCATTCATCGTTTCTCGCTCTTGTCCAACCTGGCTACTCGAAAAGGAGAATCACGGCCTTGAAAATCAAAAATAAAATTTCGTATCCGCAGGCTCGGCGTGTTGTATCGTCACGCACGCCAGTTGCTGGAAAATCTATGCGTTGGCGACCAGCAAATCCTACGTATCCACAGCCATTCAAGTAGACGCGAGTACGGCTCCAACATCTGCGACCGCCGCATCTATAAAAACCGAAGAATGTTGCAGTGGATACACTTAAGTCTGTATCCCCTCCACGCGATGTTAAGAAGAACAGGAAAACACGCATAAAGGACTCGGGGGTGCAATCCCACAAAAAAGAGGTCGAACCTCTCTAAAAAACTCCATGACATGGGAGACGATGTCATGGACATTCATGCCTCACAAAGTGACGAGAGTCTGATGGACGATCTGTCGCCCAGACCTTCGTCTTCTGGCTCCTTGCGAGGAGCAAGTGCGAAGTCTTCATGACATCCTTTATCTCCTGGAACTGCCGTGGTCTAAGGACTCGACTTACTGATCTCAAATCCATCATAACCACGTACCAGCCCGCATGCGTTGCTCTTCAGGAGACATTTCTGACGATTACCATGACAATGCAAGTGCTTGGTTATAATTGTGTACGACGGGATGCAGATGGCGATACATCTCCAACCGGAGGTGTATGCCTCTTCACATCTAATCTGTATCCCAGTACTGTCGTCACACTGCACATCGTTACAGGCTGTGGCTCTACGGATTCACATCCATTCTTTAGTCACAGTCTGTTGTGTTTATTTACCACCCAACGATGTTGTGCCCCAAGTGGATTTGAATTATTTAGTCAGTCAATTGCCAGCTCCATTTATTTTGCTCGGTGACTTTAACGGACAAAGCCCTCTGTGGGGGCATGATGTTACAAATTCTCGCGGGCGACAGATCGAACAGTTGATTTCTGATCACTGTCTCTGTCTGCTGAACAACGACGAGAAAACTTATTTCCATGCACCCACGAGGACATTTCACTCCTCGATCTAGCCATCTGCTCGTCAACTCTGCTACCGATGTTGCATTTCGAGGTTGCAAACGATCTGCACAACAGCGATCATTTCCCTCTCCTAGTCTCGCATGTTAATGGTGCGGGGACGCGTTTTCGTCCCCCCACTTATAATTTTCATCGCGCAGACTGGGATAAATTCACACGGTTAGCGATTATCACCGGCACAATGGTCCAGAACAGGGCAGTTGATGAAGCAGTCTTCAATGTCACTGAAGCTATTCGGAATGCTGCCGATGCAGCCATTCCCAGAACATCTCATTCTCCTCGAAAGCTGTGCAAACCATGGTGGAACGCTTCCTGCCAACAAGCCATAAAGGAACAAAGGAGGGCGTGGGGTATTTTCAGGAGGTACCCCACCACTGATAATCTCATAGCGTTCAAACGTGCGAAAGCGTTAGCTCGTCGAATACGTCGTCAATGCCAGAGAGAATCTTGGATCCAGTATGTGTCTTCAATCACATCGTCAACTACCAGCCCACAGTTATGGAGAAAGGTCAAAGCAGCGAATGGCCTTTATCGGGACTTTTCTATTCCGATATTGGAAACATCGACTGCAATTTACTCATCGCCTGTTGATGTGGTCAACGTGATTGGCCAAACATTTGCTAGTGTGTCCAGCTCCGATTCATATAGCCCTGCATTCCAGGCGACTAAGAATCGTTTAGAGCGGACACCTATCAACTTCAGGTGCCGACAACCTTTACCATATAACTGTGACTTTGACATGTTTGAATTGAAGAGAACCTTATCATCGGCCCACAATACTAGTCAGGTCCTGGTGGAGTATCCTATGAATTGCTTCGCCATTTGAACGAGGATTCACTAGTAAGTCTCCTTTACCTATTCAACCGAATATGGAGGGAGCAGGTGTATCCTACTCAATGGCAAGAAGCCATAGTGATCCCCATTCTAAGACCTGGAAAAGATCCCAAGAACCCTCTCAGCTATCGACCGATAGCACTCACGAGCTGCCTTTGTAAGACACAGGAACGTATGGTCCAGTCACGTCTCATTTACCAGTTAGAAAAGAACCGATGCATTCCTCTGTTTCAGAGTGGCTTCCGTAAGGGAAGGAACTAGACCTACCTAACGTGCGTATCCAGCAAAGGAACCTTTTCCTATTCCAACCTTGGAATACGCCACGGTTCCATTATATCAACCCTTTTGTCACTTACAGTAAATCCACTGTAGCGCCTGTCGTCTTTCAACACGTCTTCGCCTACCACCGCAGTCAGTATAGTCGTTATTCGGCCATCTACACTGATGGTTCGAAACGTGCAGATTACGTTGGCTGTGGAGTCGTGATTGAAGATATTCTGCACGGTTATAGGCTCGACACTTCTTGCAGCATTTTCACTGCCGAAGTTGTCGCCATTTACCGTGCACTTCAATTAATCGACTCCCATATGCCCCGTAAATACTGCATCTATACTGACAGCATGAGGTACTAGAAGCGCTTGAAAACTATAACGATCGATGTCATCCAGTGGTTTGTAAAATACTCGACATTACGAGTCGACTGTACAGCAAGGGTCTCGATATCGTGTTTTGCTGGCTACCAAGTCACGTAGGAATCATAGGCAACGAGCAAGCGGACAGCGCGGCAAAGTCGGCGACGACGCATCTGCCGCTAGCGGTTCCGCTATCGGATATGAAGCGCGTCATCATCATCATATTTTTAAGATCTGGCAGGAATCATGGAGTCAGCAGTTGGATAACAAACTGCACTCTGTGAAACCTGTCATAGGAGCATGGCCTGTGATGCCAATGCGAAGAACTGATGTCAAATTGACTCGTCTTCGCATTGGCCATACTCGCTTCACACACAGGCATTTGTTGTTTGGAGAACGTGCTCCTGAATGTCCTTCATGCCATGTCTCTTACACTGTTCATCACATTTTAATAGATTGTCCAGTTTTTAATACTCATCGCATGACCTTTTTTTCATCAATCTGTTTTAACCTTATCTGACTTGGTGGGGGGGAATCTCCCCACCAAAATCTATTTGCTTTATAAAGAAAATTGGATTTTTATATTTAATTTGACTTTTTAAAAATGTTTTAACTTTAATCTTTATTTTTATATATGTGCATGCTGGAATGCGCATATATAATTATTTTTATGTCCTTGTATTTTTTCTGTGTATTTTTACCATGTTTTTATAATTTTAACAAACGTGTGGCGCAGTTTAGCCAATTTTGGCTCTTGCGCCATAAAACCCCAAATTCACTCACTCACACTCGGGGTCGGGATGAATACCCCGTTTGCGGCAAAAGTGCAAGCAGTAACTCTTGCTCGGAGAAATACTATGACCGTTGTGGTCGCACCATTTTACAATGTTGTGGACGGCAGTTTGCAACTGCCGTTCAATCAGGCGCATGTCCGAACCTTCACAACTGATCTGTAGATCGTCCACGTATAGTGAAGCCTGTATAAAAGGCGATAAAACATGTAAAATGTGAGAGATATGACATATAAAAAGGGTGACACTCAAAATACTCCCTGAGGAACTCCCTCAGTTTGGGTAAAAGGAGCAGAAAGAGTGCCACCCAGTCTCACTTTAAAAGTACGAAGATTTAAAATTTTTTAATAAAAGTAGGCAAATTGCCTCTTAATCCAAAATTAAATAAAGTGCAAAGTATCCCATAGCGCCAAGTACGATCATATGCCTTCTCGATATCGAAAAAGATAGAAACTAAATGATTCCTCCGGACAAAAGCGTTTCTGATTTTGCTTTCTAGCTGAATAATATTATCGAGAGTGGACCTTCCTTTACGAAGACACTCTGAAACAGAGGAATGCATTTGTTCTTTTCTAACTGGTAAACGAGACGGGCATTGACCATACGTTCTAGTGTCTTACAAAGGCAGCTCGTGAGTGCTATCGGTCGATAGCTGAGAGGGTTCTTTGAATCTTTTCCAGGTTTGAGAATGGGGATCACTATGGCTTCTTGCCATTGAGTAGGATACACCTGCTCCCTCCATATTCGGTTGAATAGGTAAAGGAGACTTACTAGTGAATCCTCGTTCAAATGGCGAAGCAGTTCATAGGAAATTCCATCAGGACCTGGACTAGTAATTTTTGGCCGATGATAAGGCTCTCTTCAATTCAAACATGTCAAAGTCACAGTTATACGGTAAAGGTTGTCGGCACCTGAAGTTTATAGGTGTCCGCTCTAAACGATTTTTAGTCGTCTGGAATGCAGGGCTAAATGAATCGGAGCTGGACACACTAGCAAATGTTTTGCCAATCAAGTTGGCCACATCTAAAGGTGACGAAAACAAAGCAGTAGAAGTTTCCAATATCGGAATGTTAAATTCCCGATAAAGGCCATTCGCTGCTTTGACCTTTCTCCATAACTGTTGGCTGGTAGTTGACGATGTGATTGAAGACACATACTGGATCAAGATTCTCTCGGGCATTGACGACGTATTCTACGAGCTAACGCTTTCGCACCTTTTGAACGCTATGAGATTATCAGTGGTGGGGTACCTCCTGAAAATACCCCACGCCCTCCTTTGTTCCTTTTTGGCTTGTTGGCAGGAAGCATTCCACCATGGTTTGCACAGCTTTCGAGGGGAATTGGATGTTCTGGGAATGGCTGCATCAGCAGCATTCCGAATAGCTTCAGTGACATTGAAAAAACAGCTTCATCAACTGCCCTGTTCTGGACCATTGTGCCCGTGATAATCGCTAACCGTGTGAACTTATCCCAGTCTGTTCGATGAAAATGATAAGTGGGGGGACGAAAACGTGTCCCCCGCACCATTAACATGCGAGACTAGGGAGAGGGAAATGATCGCTGTTGTGCAGATCGTTTGCAACCTCGAAATTCTTCGGTAGCGTGAGTGAGTGATTTTGGTTTAATGGCGCAAGGGCCAATTTTGGCCAAACTGCGCCAAACACTCGTTGGAAAAGAATTTTTTTAAAGTATATAAAATTACATCCGCATATTTATATGTATGCACGCATGCAAGCATATATATTATTAAATGTAACATTACAAAATAAAATATAAAAATCGATTTTTTAAAAATACAATATCGTAAGAAAATATAGTTAAAATGAAATATGACAGCTGAAAATGTAAAAATTTATGAAAACTTTGTTCAGTTCGGTGTGAAAAGTTTCACTTTCATACAAGATAAAATTACTTCGGGTTGTTTCTAACACGGGTCGGAGTTATCACGTGTAGAAATCCCCCTTTCTCCAAGACTCGTTCTTCCAATATTCTTCCGACAAGAAGTATTTATCATTTTTCTTCGGTGATTCTATTTGTTCCGCCATGTCGTATACGATCATGTCTTCATCGTCAGTGTCTTGAATAGATGAACTTTTTCTCGGTTTATGGGGTGCCATTTTAATTTCTATCTTTGGTTTAACAGTGGGTGCTGTAACGTTACATATTGTTTTAGGATTTCGCTTTTTTCTGCGAGATTTTTGTGTAGAAGCATGGGATACAGGGGATATGATAGTAGAAGGTATACTATTGGATGTGGTAGTTTCTAGAGTAGAGGGATGCGTTTTATTTGATAAGGCAGTAAACATTGTTGTTGTAGATGTAATTAAACTAATAGATGCAGAGGAAGTAGTAATAACGAAAGGAACAGGTGGTCGAGATTCGGATGATTTAGCTGCCGCAGAAGATGTGGTTGGTAAGAGTTGTGCCTCAGTTGATGCAGATAATTTGGTAACTGTAGGAATTTTAAAAGGCATTGTTGGTTTCAAAACGGCTGTTAAAGGTTGTAGTAGTTTTAAAGGTGGACATACTATTTTTGTAATGCTGTCATCAGTTTGGGTTGTTGTAGATGTAGTTGAGGATTTGGTAGCTTGGGAATATGTTTGAGATATTTGTGGTAGTATCAATTTTCGAGCTTCTGGATAGGAGATATTTTTGCTTGTTTTGATTTCCTGAATTTTCTTTTCTAATTTCCATTTGGAACAGAGTTTGGAATCGGACTGATGCGACTCTGAACAGTTAAAACATTTAGGCTCTAGAGTGCAATCGGATGACGCATGTCCAACAGATGCACATCTAGAGCACGTCAATTGTCCTCGGCAGGCAGTTTGAGAGTGTCCGAACCTCTGGCACTTGAAACAGCGCAGAGGTTTCGGAATGTACGGGCGAATTTTGCAATTAAGATATCCAGCTTTAATTGAAGTAGGCAAATTCGGGCTATTAAAAGTTAAAATTACATGTTTGGTTGGAATTATAGATGTATCTTTTTTAATTGTTATTCTTCTGACCTGAATAACACCCTGACCAGAAAACCCATCAAGGATTTATGCATCAGTAGTGGTCAACAGGTCAGGTTCAGAAATGACACCTCGACAAGAGTTAAGGGACTTATGTGGAACTACAGCAACAGGACAATCTAGAAAGGATTTCGCTAGAAGAAAAGACTTTGTTTGTAAAGCAGAATTTGTTTCAATCAGTAGATCCCCGGAACGCAATCGTTTAACTGATTTCGGTTCACCACCTATTCCTACGAGAGCTTTTTGTATTAAAAGGGCGATTTCTTCCCCCATTTCATTATGTTCAAGTGAAAATAGTAAAAATCTTGCAGTCAGTGAAATTTTGTCAATGTTGAGAGTGGGTTTTACATGAGCATCATGAGGTGGGTTGGGGGTTTTAAAAAATGCGTTTTGAGTTTTTTTTTCTTTATTTTGACTTATTTTGATTTTTTTTTGTAGAAAGGAGGAGGAGAATCCCTTTGATTTTCAGAGGACCAGTTTGGTAGGGCTAGCCCTAGATTCAGCAACCAGTAGTGGCCTCGGGAGAGCCCCCGCTCTGCAATGCAGGGACCCCATCCAGGCACCACCTGAAACTACAAGACAGACGGGATTATACACCAGCTGACAGAGCAGCCAGGACATGCTGGTTAGGTTGTCCCGGCTCCTGTACTATCTGGCGGCCTGAGACGCAAAACTCAGCTTTTCTCCGGTACCCTCTACATGGTCGCTTCCTCCAAGACCCCACCTCACCAGTCCAAAGATCCTTAGAAGTTCAAAACCCCGCTCCAAGTGCCAGTTTTCCCAGGGAGCAGTCCATTGTGTCATCATACCAATAGTGAAAAACCCATCAGACACAACTTCATTCCACTCAGTCCTGGTCTGCCACAGGACTTCGTGGCAGAAAAATAAAGATAAGAAGTTGAACACAAAAAATCAATAATCGAACTTAAAAGAAGCAACAAAATCAAAATATTGAAAGAAATATTAGAAAATCAAATTAAAAGTACATAATATAAAATGTAAACCATAATACGGTAGTAAAAATATCAAATTTTTTACCAGAAAAAACAAAGATGGAACAAAGTACATTGTTGAATGTAGATCTGTGGTCTGGACGTGAAAAGAAGAAAAGGGAAATTGGAATGGCAAGAAAGAGGGCCGAAAATAGAGAAGGATCACTATGGTTCCTGGGTTATTTCTTCGGAAGCAGAGCGGGCAAGCAGATGGCTAGATCGAGGGAGAGGAATATCCTCGTGGGAGCGTGGAAATAAGTCTTCTCGTCGTGGTTTAGCAGACAGAGACAGTGATCCGAGATCAACTGTTCAATCTGTCGCCTACGAGTTTGTATCATCATGCCCCCACAAAGAGCTGTGTCCGTTAAAGTCACCGAGCAAAATAAAAGGAGCTGGCAATTGACTGACTAAATGATTCAAATCCACTTGTGGCACAACATCGTTGGGTGGTAAATAAACACAACAGACTGTGATTAAAGAATGGATGTGAATCCAAACAGCCACAGCCTGTAACGATGTATGCAGCGTTTCGACGTTACTGGGATCTTTCGCAGATATCCCACTACGGAGAATCTCTTGACATTCAAAAGGCAAAGGCAAATGCTCGCAGAGTAAGGCGTTGGAGTCAGAGGCAATCCTGGATCCGATATGTGTCCTCACTCACTTCGTCAACGTCCAGTAAACAATTATGGAAAAAAGTTAAGGCTGCAAACGGGATATATCGGGAATTTTCCTTCCCTATTTTACAAACCTCGAACTCTGTCTTTTCTTCCCCAGTCGAAATTGCCAACATTCTGGGTGAAACTTTTCAGAGTGTATCGAGTGCAGCCTCTTATAATTCTCGTTTTCTCGAAATTAAAAGGCAAGCAGAACGTACCCCGATTAACTTTTCCACTCATTACTTTTTTCCATATAATTGTGATTTTACATTGACTGAGTTAAAACAGGCACTCACTCAAGCCCACAATATAAGCCCTGGACCGGATGGAATCACATACACGATGCTCCGTCATCTACATCCAAACTCTCTGGCCAACATTCTTTTTTTATTCAACAGAGTTTGGAAGGAGCATTGTTTTCCCTCTAACTGGAGAGAAGCTACTGTGATTCCAATCCTTAAGCCGGGCAAGGTGGCAACAGATCCTCTGAGTTACCATCCCATTGCTCTGACGAGCTGCTTCTGTAAGACCTTTGATCGTATAGTAAATACCCGTTTGGTATATGTTTTAGAGAAAGAAAAGTGTATTTCTCCTCTGCAGAGTGGATTCCGCAAGGGCAGATCCACTCTTGATAACCTTGTTTTTTTAGAATCCCAAATCAGGGATGCCTTTGTTAGGAGAAACCACTTGGTTTCTCTTTTCTTTGATATAGAAAAGGCATACGACCGAACTTGGCGCTATGGGATTCTCCGTACTATGTATGATTTTGGCCTAAGGGGGAAATCTTCCCATTTTTATTTTTAACTTTTTAGCTGTTCGTTATTTTAATGTACGCATTGGTCACTCCTCTTCTCATAAATTCATTCAAGATCAAGGTGTTCCTCAGGGTAGCGTTTTGAGCGTTACCCTTTTTAATATTCATATGAGTAACATACTTCATCAACTTCCACCTTCAGTGCGAGGAATGCTTTATGTTGACGATCTGAAAGTCTTGTCAAAGTTCAGATATGCGACTAATTGAGCGACCGCTGCAAACAACTGTCAATCGATTAGTTCAGTGGTGCGATCAGAATGGACACATGATATCTCCATCCAAGAGCAGCTGTGTCCATTTTTGCAGAAAGCGTAATCTACACCCAGATCATTCTATTCATATAGGGCATATTCAAATACCTGTTGTCAGTGCGGTCCGCTTCCTCGGAGTAATCTTTGACTGCAAATTGACTTTCCTTCCGCATGTCATTTACTTGCGGAAGAGGTGTGAACGATCCCTAAACATCTTAAAGGTACTATCAAATACCTTATGGGGAGCGGATAGAGTCTCGTTACTCCGAGTATACCAAGCACTAATACTTTCACGTTTGGACTATGGTTGTGTAGTTTACGGTTCTGCTCGTGCATCTGTATTAAAACGACTGGACACAGTATATCACTCTGCTCTAAGAATCCCCCTCAGGGGGCTCACCTTCTTTAGGTGAGTACGGGTTTCACGCTCCCGAGGTGCCCTAGTGATCTTTTCTATCTCCCTAGGGTTTTACTGTCTTTGGTAAACACGGGCTTCACGAACCCGGGGAACCCTAGTGATCCTTCTCTATTTTCGGCCCTCTTTCTTGTCATTCCTATTTCCCTTTTCTTCATTTCACGTCGAGACCACAGACAATAATTTCAAAATACATATGTGTATAATTGATTTGTTTTAATTAGATTTCTCAAAAATAACATTTTTGTATTCATTTTGCATTGCGTTAACATAGTTCAATCTTTTCGTAATTTTTTTTCCGATTTATTTTGGTATTTGTATTACTTCAATTTCTTTAAATGTTTTTATTATTTATATTTGTTTTTGACTAACAACGTTGGTTTTCCGACCCGCATGTTTGCCGTGTGCGGCGTCCCGTAAGGAGGAAAATGGTGTTCTGGGGATACCTCTGCGTTCCCTTTGGCCCACGCTTCGCTGTAGACGGGTGGCAGGAGTGAGCCCGCTCCTGTCAATCGGCTGGTGGTACTCTCTTCGGTGTCCCCGAAGAGACACTGCTGTAGGGTTAGTGCTGCAGATAAGGGGTGTCGGGTCTACCCGTTGGATCCTCGCCCTGATACTGTAGTACTATATTCTGAGTGTACTTCAGGTAAGCGCTGTGCCTGGTATTTGCCAGATGACCGGCACACTGCCTCCCTTGTTGGACTGCGTGGTGGGTGGAGGCACTCCAGGATGAAGAATATCTCACTTCATGGATCCTGAAATTTTGTGCCCGGGTAAAGGCCTTGTTTTACCCAACATCAGCATAGATACCATTGCCACTAAATCACGGTTTTTAATATTGTCGCTACCAAATCATGAAATGTCCCAGAAGTCTCCATTTGCTATTCAAAAGCTCTGAAGGGAATAAGTGGAGATCCGAAATCAGTTAAGAAGTTACGATCCGGAGACTTACTAATAGAAACTGTATCCGCTCTACAAACGAAATCATTCTTATCCGCCAAAGTATTTTTAGACTGTCCATTAATAGTAACTCCTCACAGATCCCTGAATTCCTGTAGAGGTGTCATATCTGAACCAGACCTTTTGTGCGCCTCCGAAGCAGAAATCTTGGAAGGACTTTCTGACCAAGGGGTTACTCAAGTCAGACGTATTAAAATAAAAAAAGACTCGTCACTTTCCCCAACGAAGCATTTAATATTAACTTTCAATAGCCCAAAACTACCGTCTACAATAAAAAGCTGGCTATCTTAATTGTAAAATACGCCCTTACATTCCGAATCCTCTGCGCTGCTTTAAGTGCCAGAGATTCGGTCATTCTCAAACATCCTGCCGCGGTCAACTAACATGCTCTAGGTGTGCAGCTGTAGGGCATTTTTCTACAGATTGTACCCTAGAACCCAAATGTATCAACTGTTTACAGGCTCATTCCGCAGATTCAAAACTTTGCCCGAAATGGAAAGCTGAAAAACAAATACAAGAAATTAAAACTAATAAAAATATAACTTACATAGAAGCTCGAAAGTTAATAGCGCCGCCACCTTTAACACTGACCTACTCCCCAGGCCGCTAAATCATCAATAACATCCGCTTCTACACAGACTGATGAAAATATCACAAAGATAAAGTGTCCACTTTTGGAGTTGCTTCAGCCAGCGTCATCCAACTCTAAACAAAATAAAACTACATCTATACCTACAGTTTCTACATCTTCCACTCAAGCACACCTATTACGTTCGACTTCTACAATATCAAAGTCCCAGCCACATATTCCTAAAATTCCTGTATCTAATGACCTACCTTCCGTCACCATTCCTTCCACATCTGCAATATTATCAACAATACAAAAAGAGGCTTTGTTACCAATACCCATTCTTACTTCTACTACTACTTCTTTCACTGGCAATAGCTTAAATACTTCATCTTCATCTTTAAAAACCGATATACGTTTATTTCCTTCAATTTCCAATAAATTTGCAGCACTATCAACTGAAATTCGGCCATCAGTTTCCCTATCAGAATCAGAAGCTACTGCATCCAATAATGAACCATCTAACACTTCCAAAATTTCAAAGCGATTAAAACGAAACTCAAAAAATAGAAAAAGGCGTGCAAAAGAAGAAAAGGCAGAAATTGAAGTTAAAATGACCCCTCACACACCTAAGAAAAGCTACATTCATTATGACTCAGAAGAGGAGGATATAATTATATACAATGTAGATGAAAAACTAATGGATGATCATGTACGGTCTGGTTACTCACATTTCCTGACACCTACTAGAAATCGCAGAAATTAAAATTTACACTCTGGATTTCAATCGCGGTTTAGACCTAGATATGATGGTTAATATTTGAAACTATTTTCTATGTTTTTTATTTCACACTTTTGCCATTTTAATTAAATGTCACATTTGTTCATGAATTTTTAATTTTTAATGAATTTTTATGCTTAAATTTTTAAGTGTTTTTTTTTAAAAAAATTATGGAAAAATTACAACAAATGTTTGGCGCAGTATAGCCAAATTTGGCTCTTGCGCCATAAAACCCAAAATTCACTCACTCACTTACTGCTCTAAGAATCTGCTCTGGTGCCTTTTTTTCAGAACTTCGCCTGTTACCAGCTTGTATGTGGTATGCCACCAACCACCTTTAGAACTAAGGCGGAGGCAATTATGTGCCACTTATTTTATTCGTGCTATGTCTGTTCCTTCTCATCCATTAAAACCCTTTTGCTCTTGCCATTGGTCTCAACCGACTTTGAGGCCCGTTCATTTAACATCAAACCTTTTTCGGAAAGAGCAAAGGCTTTTCTAAATGATGCCCACTTAAATAACATAAATATCCAGGAAAATAATATCCTTGCATTTCCACCCTGGGACATCCAAATTTTTACTATCACAACGCCTTTTCGGGCTATGACAAAGCAGGTACTGCTGCTGTTATTTATCAACAACTCTTTTCTTTCCATCGCAGTAAATATTCTAGTACATACCCGTCTACACGGACGGGTCGAAGACTGCAGGACATGTTGGGTGTGGTGTTGTTTTTAATAATACCATTTTCAGTTTTAGCTTACATAATTCCATGTCTGTCTTTAGTGCAGAATTAACAGCCATTCTTGTCGCATTTCAACATATAATAGTTTCTAACCACCGTCATTTTTGTGTGTACACTGACAGCATGAGTGCTCTGGAGTCCTTGCACTTTTCAACAGAGCATAGGCACCCCACTGTGATCGAAATACTTCTTCTCCTGCGAAAATTGGAGAGAAAAGGTTTTCATATAATTTTTTCCTGGGTACCTGGACACGTGGGTATACTTGGTAATGAACAGGCTGATACCGCTGCACGATCCATGTCTGATCACATGCAGCGGCCTGTCTGTTACCGAGATTTAAAGACTTCAACACAGAACTATATTCATCGTGTATGGCAAGAGACTTGGGATCAACAGATCCTCAACAAACTGCATAGCATTCATCCTTCCACTTCTCATTGGGCAGCACTACCAGTGCGAAGACATGATGTCCGTTTGACTCGGCTTCGCATTGGTCACACTCGTTTCACGCACTTCATGCCCCAGAATGTCCCTCGTGCAAGGTCCCATATTCAGTTTGTCATATTTTAATAGATTGTCCTGTTTTTAACCGTCATCGTATCACCTTTCATACATCTGTTTTAACCTTATCTGACTTGGTGGGGAATCCCCCACCAAAATCTATTTGCCTTCGTTTTAAAAATTGGATTTTTACATATGATTTGATTTGTGTGTTTCTTTATATTTTTAGTATATTATATACATGTATGCATGCCTGCATATACATGTGTACATATATTTTTACACATATATATTTTTAAAATATATGACATTCTTTTTAACATGTGTTTTTGGCGCAGCTTGGCAAAGTTGGCCCTTGCGCCATTAAAATTAATCATTAACAATCATCATCATTAACAATCGACGTTACTGGGATATAGATGGGACGTAAAAAGGCAAACACCTCCAGTGGGAGATGCATCGCCATCTACATCACGTCGTACACAATTATAACCACGCACTTGCATTGTCATGGTACTTTTCAGAAATGTCTCCTGAAGAGCAACGCATGCAGGCTGGTACATGGATATGATGGATTTGAGATCAACGAGTCGCGTCCTTAGACCAGGGCAATTCCAGGAAATAAAGGAGGTCACGAATTCGCACTCGCTCCTTGTTTGGAGATAGATGTTGGTAGAGTGAGTGAAAGATCACCCATTAAACTTTCATCATCCTCCGAACCATGTAAATTGACAACATGTCGACCTCTGAGGTCTGGTGGGTTTTTTAGACAGGTTGGATCTTCATTTTTTTTTGAAGGACCTTTGAGTCCTTTAATATCTCGATAAGTTTTTTATGGGATGGTTTTTGAGTGGATGTTTTAGATACAGTTTTATCTGTAATCACTAATTTTTTATGGCTTAATTTTACTGGGGATAACGGGGTCTGGTTTTTTAAATCATCTAAATTGTATTGGGTAGATGCGGATTTTTGAGAAGTTTTTGCAACTGCTGCATATGAAACATTATCAGTGACCGGCGTACGGGATGAAACAATACGCCGCGCCTCTGGCTACGATATTTTGTTTTTAATTTTAAAATTTTACCATAAATAAAGCAAAGGCAGTTATTTCCTTCTCCAAAGACCAATTTGGGCATGATCGAGAATAGGATGTATGCTCCCCTTAGCAATTCACGCCCTTTTCCAGGGCTTTGCTATCAGCGCTGTCGGGTCCGACTTCTGCACATCTAGCGCAGGTGGCTTGGCCACGACAGGTTAGTTTAGAATGTCCAAAACGCTGGCATTGAAAGCATCTGAGCGGATTGGGGATATATGGACGGACAGGGCAATTAAGGTATGCGGCCTTGACGGACTGTGGGAGATCAGGCGTTGCAAAGGTCAGAATGAGGTGCTTAGTATCAAGCACCTGAGTATCCCGCCTTATCGTAATACGCTTCACTCCACAGACCTTCTGGTCCTGCAAGTTCTCTGTCGTTACATGCAGCAAATCCGCTGCAGATATAACACCACGGGAATAGTTAAGGGATCTATGGGTGACGACTGTTACATCAATGGTAGCTAAATGACGTAGTTTCGTTAGGGTTGAAGCCTGCTGTGAAGATGACACTTCGATGAAGAGATCACCGGAGCGCATCTTGCGTATGGTCTTCACAGCTCCTATACTACCCGATATGGCTTTCTCGATCAAAAACGGAGACACCTTGGAAAAATTTCTGTCGTTTGCATGATAAAGTAACGAGCTGTATCTGGTACACGTTTGTTGTCCTCAATAGAGGAGAAGGTTGTTTTGTCCATCCCGGATGATGGTGTCGAAGACTCAACACGATCAGCCCAGGAAGACGGAAAGCTTTTTAATACAGGAGGCAAAATTGCTCCTTTGGCACAGCCAAAAGGCAAAGGAAATATTTTTTTTGTTTCCATAAGAGGCAAAACGTTATTTCCTTTATTTGTCTGACACGGATTACTTCCAGTTCCATCGCGGCCCCCGCCAAGCCACGAATTCCCACACTTTTCTGACGTGCAAGTGTAACCGCCGGAGGATTCTTCAAAGCTAGGCACCGAGGAAACCCCCATAACGTGCTTCCGGGCACGGTCCAAGGCCGAAGCCAAGGAGAATTCCTCGATATGAAGGAGTCCCCGCCGCCTAGCCATCCGCAACCAAGTTCCTCGTCCTCTGGGACCGCTTTCAGCAGAGCGTTCCTTGGAGCCGTCACCGACGACGCACGCAACTCTTCCGCCGCATACCCTTTCCCGCAAGGATCATTTCCGCTGCCCAATACCCTCTGAGGTCAGGGCTCACCTTCTTTAGGTGAGTACGGGGTTCACGCTCCCGAGGTGCCCTAGTGATCTTTTCCTATCTCCCTAGGGGTTTACTGTCTTTGGTAAACACGGGCTTCACGAACCCGGGGAACCCTAGTGAACCTTCTCTATTTTCGGCCCTTTTTCTTGCCATCCAAATTTCCCTTTCCTTCTTTTCCACCTCAGGGACTCACTTTCGGGTGAGTACGGGAGGCCACGTCCCCGAGGTACCCGAGTGAATTTTGAAAAGAAAAAAAACCCAAAAAAATATTTGCTTGGTTAGTGTTTCAGTTACAGGTCAATATTTAACGTTATATTTAGTTCAGTTAGGGGTTGTTTTGTGGTTAATTTTATTTTGGATATTTTGAGTTTAATTATTTCTACTATTTTACTTTTGGTTTATTTCTTTGGGGTATTTAAAACAAATGCATTTTACTTTTCGATTTACATAATGTTAAGACTGGTTTTTGAGTCTGACCCGCATGTTTGCCGTGTGCGGCGACCCGTACCGGGGGAAAGTGGAGTCTGGGGTTCCTGTTGCGTGCCCTTTGGCCCATGCTTCTCCGTAGACGGGAGGCAGGAGTGAGCCCGCTCCTGTCAATCGGCTGGTGATTAGTTCTGCGGATTCCAATACGGGTTCTTTTGGAATACCAAAGACGGTTGCTTTAGGGTTAGTATTGCAGTTAGGGGTGCCCTGGGTGAACTGGCGGATCACATCCCGAACCTGTATTACTATACTCCAGTACCACCTCTGAGGTAAGTGCCGTGCCTGACGCATGTCAGATGACCGGCGGGCTGCCTCCCCTTGTTGGGCTCCATGGTGGGTGGAGGCGTACTGGAATGAACAAAAAAATACACTTATGGAACCCAGTAGTAATTCTCCTTCAGTGGAGCAACATTTTGAATATTCAAATTCGTTTCGTTTTTTATCATAAAAACTCCTGACACCTTTACAAATATCTCACCTTTCCTAATTGAGAAAGCTATAACTGGCAGTATAGGGAAGTCAAGTCGATTCGTAAGATGCGCTCTGGGGACTTGTTCCTCGAAGTGTCATCTTCGAATCAAGCGACAGCCCTTATAAAACTCCAAAGCTTGCTCATTTAGACATTACCGTGGCTCCTCATAGTACTTTAAATTTTTCGCGTGGCGTAATTTCGCCAGCGGATTTCTTAAACGTGTCGACTGAGGAAATAAAAGAAAATATGAAGGCCCAAAAGTCTGTGATGTCAGGCGTATCACGATAAGGCGGGATGGACAGGTGCTGAACACAAAGCACCTCATCCTGACCTTTTCTACACCTGACCTCCCACAGACCGTTAAAATGGCCTACATCAGATGCCCAGTTCGACCGTACATCCCAAATCCGCTGCGCTGCTTTCAGTGCCAACGATACGGCCACTCAAAGAACGTCTGTCGGGGCCAGCCTACCTGCCCTCGTTGCGGGGAATCGGGCCACGACAGCGCAGATTGTAAAAGAAGGAGCAATGTTTAAACTGTAAAGGTGATCATCCGGCATATTCACGCTCCTGTCCGACTTGGATTATCGAAAAAGAAATAACATCTGTCAAAATAAAAGAAAAAGTTTCCTACCCAGAGGCACGGCGTGTTGTTTTGTCACGCACGCCGGTCTCTGGTAAGAGTTATGCTACTGCCACCCGCAAGAGCACATCGGATAAGTATCCGATGTGACTCTATAACAGATACCATCTCGGATATATCCATACCCACGAAACCGGTGGTACTGTTACCATCAAAAACAAATTCGCCCCCTAGAACTAAGGTGATTGCTACGCCACTTAGCAAATCACCTCCGGCGAAAAAAAAAATAATTCCACGGACAGAGAGCGATTCGCCGCGAAAACCAAAGAGCCGAAGGGCTCGTCAACGGGATCTAAAACCACATTTAAATAGGATCCCAAAAAAATTATCCAGAGACTTCCACCGAAAAATAGAGGACGATACTTTGACCGGAGATTGCTCCGAAGACGATGAAGATCTCATGGATATTCAATCGGGCCCTTCGACTTCTAGCTCCAGAGGAGGAGCGAGTGCGACACAATAATGACCTCCTTCATTTCCTGGAACTGCCGTGGTTTGCGGACTAGACTCGATGATCTCAAATCCATCATATCCACGTACCAGCCCGCATGCGTTGCTCTTCAGGAGACATTTCTGAAGAGTACCATGACAATGCAAGTGCGTGGTTATAATTGTGTACGACGGGATGTCGATGGCGATACATCTCCAACCGGAGGTGTATGCCTCTTCACGTCTAATCTATTTCCCAGTAATGTCGTCACACTGCACACATCATTACAGGCTGTGGCTGTTCGGATTCACATTCATTCTTTAGTCACAGTCTGTTGTGTTTATTTACCACCCAACGATGTTGTGCCACAAGTGGATTTGAATCAATTAGTCAGCCAATTGCCAGCTCCTTTTATTTTGCTCGGTGACTTTAACGGACACAGCCCTCAGTGGGGGCATGATGATACAAACTCGTGGGCGACAGATTGAACAGTTGATCTCGGATCACTGTCTCTGTCTGCTCAACAACGACGAGAAAACTTATTTCCATGCACCCACGAGGACATTTCACTCCCTCGATCTAGCCATCTGTTCGCCAACTCTGCTACCGATGTTGAATTTCGAGGTTGCAAACGATCTGCACAACAGCGATCATTTCCCTCTCCTAGTCTCGCATGTTAATGGTGCGGGGACACGTTTTCGTCCCCCCACTTATTATTTTCATCGCGCAGACTGGGATAAATTCACACGGTTAGCGATTATCTCAGGCACAATGGTTCAGAACGGGGCAGTTGATGAAGCAGTTTTCAATGTCACTGAAGCTATTCGGAATGCTGCTGATGCAGCCATTCCCAAAACATCCAATTCCCCTCGAAAGCTGTGCAAACCATGGTGGAACGCTTCCTGCCAACAAGCCAAAAGGAACAAAGGAGGGCGTGGGGTATTTTCAGGAGGTACCCCACCACTGATAATCTCATAGCGTTCAAACGTGCGAAAGCGTTAGCTCGTCGAATACGTCGTCAATGCCAGAGAGAATCTTGGATCCAGTATGTGTCTTCAATCACATCGTCAACTACCAGTCAACAGTTATGGAGAAAGGTCAAAGCAGCGAATGGCCTTTATCGGGATTTTAACATTCCGATATTGGAAACTTCTACTGCTTTGTATTCGTCACCTTTAGATGTGGCCAACTTGATTGGCAAAACATTTGCTAGTGTGTCCAGCTCCGATTCATATAGCCCTGCATTCCAGGTGACTAAGAATCGTTTAGAGCGGACACCTATCAACTTCAGGTGCCGACAACCTTTACCATATAACTGTGACTTTGACATGTTTGAATTGAAGAGAGCCTTATCATCGGCCCACAATACTAGTCCAGGTCCTGATGGAATATCCTATGTATTGCTTCGCCATTTGAGCGAGGGTTCACTAGTAAGTCTCCTTTACCTATTCAACCGAATATGGAGGGAGCAGGTGTATCCTACTCCAATGGCAAGAAGCCATAGTGATCCCCATTCTAAGACCTGGAAAAGATCCCAAGAACCCTCTCAGCTATCGACCGATAGCACTCACGAGCTGCCTTTGTAAGACACTAGAACGTATGGTCAATGCCCGTCTCGTTTACCAGTTAGAAAAGAACAAATGCATTCCTCTGTTTCAGAGTGGCTTCCGTAAAGGAAGGTCCACTCTCGATAACGTCATTCAGCTGGAAAGCAAAATTAGAAACGCTTTTGTCCGGAGGAATCATTTAGTTTCTATCTTTTTCGATATCGAGAAGGCATATGATCGTACTTGGCGCTATGGGATACTTCGCACTTTATTTGATTTTGGATTCAGAGGCAATTTGCCTACTTTTATTCAACATTTTTTAAAACTTCGTACTTTTAGAGTGAGACTGGCTGGCACTCTTTCTGCTCCTTTTACCCAAGCTGAGGGAGTTCCTCAGGGGAGTATTTTGAGTGTCACCCTTTTTATATGTCATATCTTCACATTTTAAATGTTTTATCGCCTTCTATACAGGCTTCACTATACGTGGACGATCTACAGATCAGTTGTGAAGGTTCGGACATGCGCATGATTGAACGACAGTTGCAAACTGCCGTCAACAACATTTTAAAGTGGTGCGACACCAACGGTCATAGTATTTCGGCGAGCAAGAGTTGCTGCGTGCACTTTTGCCGCAAACGGGGTATTCATCCCGACCCCGAAATACGCATCCGTGATATACAAATTCCCGTTGTTCCCGACGTACGATTCCTCGGAGTAATTTTCGACCGTCGGCTCACTTTCCTTCCGCATATTTTACAATTGCGGAAGAGGTGTGAAAAGTCTCTAAACCTCTTGAAGGTGTTGTCAAACACCTCTTGGGGGGCGGATCGAACATCATTACTCCGAGTGTACCAGGCAATCGTACTCTCTCGCATCGACTACGGATGTGTTGTATACGGATCAGCGTGCAACTCTACTCTGAAAAAACTTGACCCCGTCCACCATATGGCATTGAGAATCTGCTCGGGTGCGTTTCGCACATCACCGGTGCAGAGTCTCTATGTTAACTGTCATCAGCTTCCTCTAGATCTTCGACGGAGGAAGCTGTCTCTTGCGTTTTATTTTAAGATCTTGTCCGTGCCTTCACATCCTCTGCAGAATGTGTATATGAGTACCAGCATGAAGAGACTTTATGATGCACGGCCGTCTAACATCCGGCCGTTTATGGATAGGATGAAGCTTCATATTTCTGAACTCGACCTACCTAACGTGCGTATCCAGCAAAGGAACCTTTTCCTATTCCAACCTTGGAATACGCCACGGTTCCATTATATCAACCCTTTTGCCACTTACAGTAAATCCACTGTAGCGCCTGTCGTCTTTCAACGCGTCTTCGCCTACCACCGCAGTCAGTATAGTCGTTATTCGGCCATCTACACTGATGGTTCGAAACGTGCAGATTACGTTGGCTGTGGAGTCGTGATTGAAGATATTATGCACGGTTATAGGCTCGACACTTCTTGCAGCATTTTCACTGCCGAAGCTGTCGCCATTTACCGTGCACTTCAATTAATCGACTCCACTATGCCCCGTAAATACTGCATCTATACTGACAGCATGAGTGTACTAGAAGCGCTTGAAAACTACCACGATCGCTGCCATCCAGTGGTATGTACAATACTCGACATTACGAGTCGACTCTACAGCAAGGGTTTCGATATCGTGTTTTGCTGGCTACCAAGTCACGTAGGAATCATAGGCAACGAGCAAGCGGACAGCGCGGCAAAGTCGGCGACGACGCATCCTGCCGCTAGCTGTTCCGCTATCGGATATGAAGCGCGTCATCATGCATCATATTTTTAACATCTGGCAGGAATCATGGAGTCAGCAGTTGGATAACAAACTGCACTCTGTGAAACCTGTCATAGGAGCATGGCCTGTGATGCCACTGCGAAGAACTGATGTCAAATTGACTCGTCTTCGCATTGGTCATACTCGCTTCACTCACAGGCATTTGTTGTTTGGAGAACGTGCTCCTGAATGTCCTTCATGCCATGTCTCTTACACTGTTCATCACATTTTAATCGATTGTCCCGTTTTTAACCATCATCGCATCACCTTTTTTCATCAATCTGTTTTAACCTTTATCTGACTTGGTGGGGAATCTCCCCACCAAAATCTATTTGCTTTTATCAGAAGAATTGGATTTTTATATTTAATTTGACTTTTTAAAATGTTTTAACTTTAACTTTATTTTTTATATATGTGCATGCTGGCATGCACATATATAATTATTTTTTGTGTCCTTGTATTTTTTATGTGTATTTTTACCATGGTTTTATAATTTTAACAAACGTGTGGCGCAGTATAGCCAATTTTGGCTCTTGCGCCATAAAACCCCACATTCACTCACTCACCCGCTGCCCAATTAGTATCCCTCGCGGGAGAGGCTAAAAGGGTGGTACTGAGAACCCTAGAGCTAAGGGCTAGGCATGCAGCAGATCGGCATTGATACGCCACCGGCCTGTTATTGTGTTAGGAACGGAAAAAGACTTTTTGTGTAATTTTTAAAAACGTATCTTATAATTTTTTGGATTTTTATATTTTCATATAACAAAGTTAGAGAACAAAAAAGGAAACAATAATTGTGGGTTATTTAAAGAAAAAGTGATATCTTATCACAAAAAAACCATAAACGAAAACTATCCCCAAAGCAAACAAATGTCTAAAGAAAAAAAAAGGGGAGGGAGAAGGGGAAAAAGATCACTGGGGTACTTCGGGAGCGTGAAGCCCGCACTCACCTAAAGGAGGTGAGCCCCCTGAGGGGGGACAGGTATGGAGGTCGCGGTGTTCTCGTTTGGGGAGGCATCATGCTTGGTAGTCGTACAGACCTTCACATCTTCGACGCAGTTTCAGTCAACGGGACCCGTTATTGTAACGAGATTCTTCTTCCATATGTGCGTCTTTTTAGATGCGCTATGGGTCTGCAGTTCCTTTTCATGGATGACAATGCACTATGTCAACGCACAGTAGCTGCAGAACAGCTCTTAGAGAGTGAGGATATTGAACGTATGGATTGGCCGGCACGATCTCCGGATCTCAATCCCATCAAGCATGTATGGGATTTTCTAGGTAGACGCTTGGCAGCTCGTACCTTACCACCAGTAACGATTCGGGAGCTTCGATTGGCGCTGCAAGACGAATGGGCAGCAATGCCTCAACAACTCATTGACACCCTCATTCTCAGCATTGGCAGACGCTGTGAAACCTGCCTAGCAGTCAGGGAGATCATATCCCCTACTAAAGACCGGATGTTTATTGCTGGATACCCATCACAGGGATGTTTCGGTCTTCAGTCGCATTGCGCTCCATGCTACTTTTTCAATAAAGCTTCTTTTTATCCCTCTGATTTCTCTTTAGTAAGTGTTGCTTACATATTACCCCCTCAGGGGGCTCACCTTCTTTAGGTGAGTACGGGTTTCACGCTCCCGAGGTGCCCTAGTGATCTTTTCCTTTTCCCTAGGGGTTTACTGTCTTTGGTAAACACGGGCTTCACGAACCCGGGAACCCTAGTGATCTTTCTCTATTTTCGGCCCTTTTTCTTGCCATTCCAATTTCCCTTTTCTTCTTTTCACGTCCAGACCACAGACCTACCTTGGACAATGGACATTGTCCCAATTTAATTCTTTTCTAGTAATTTTTTTACTGCCGTATTATGATTTGCATTTTATATTACGTTCTTTTCATTTGATTTTCTTCAATTTCTTTCCATATTTTGATTTTGTTGCTTCTTTTGTGTTCGATTCTTGCCTTTTTGTGTTCAACTTACTATCTTTATTTTTCTGCCACGAAGTCCTGTGGCAGACCAGGACTGAGTGGCATGAAGTTGTGTCTGATGGTTTTTCACTTTTTGGAATGATGACACAACGGACTGCTCCCTGGGAACACTGGCACTTGGAGCGGGGTTTTGAACTTCTGAGGATCTTTGGACTGGTGAGGTGGGGTCTTGGAGGAAGCGGCCATGTAGAGGGTACCGGAGAAAAGCTGAGTTTTGCGTCTCAGGCCGCCAGATAGTACAGGAGCCCGGGACAGCCTAACCAGCATGTCCTGGCTGCTCTATCAGCTGGTGTATAATCCCGCCTGTCTTGTAGCTCCAGGTGGTGCCTGGATGGGGTCCTGCATTGCAGAGCGGGGGGCTCTCCCGAGGCCACTACTGGTTGCTGAATCTAGGCAAGCCCTGCCAAACTGGTTCTCTGAAAATCAAAAGGGATTCTCCTCCTCCTTTCTCAAAAAAAAAAAATCAAAATAAGTAAAATTAGGGAAAAAAATCAAAACGCATTTATTAAAACCCCCAACCCATCCTGCCCAACTAACATTGATCAGATTGCTACGCATTGCCGTTTTTTAATTCTATCGATAGCTAATAATGATATGACTCAAAAATCTCCCTTTGCGATTCAAAAAGCTATTCAAGGAATAGGCGGAGATCCTAAATCCGTTAAAAAACTACGTTCGGGAGATTTATTGATTGAAACTTTATCTGCTTTGCAAACTAAATCTTTTTTGTTGGCAAAAACGTTTTTAGATTGCCCTTTGACGGTGAGTCCTCACAAATCACTTAACTCGAGTCGAGGTGTCATCTCTGAACCTGACCTGATATGCACTCCTGAGACTGAAATCCTTGAAGAATTTTCAGGACAGGGTGTAATTCAGGTCAGGAGAATCACTATAAAAAAAGATGCTGAGATTATTCCTACTAAACATTTAATCTTAACGTTCAATAACCCAAAACTTCCGACAACAATAAAGGCTGGTTATTTAAACTGCAAGATCCGTCCCTACATACCGAATCCTCTGCGTTGTTTCAAATGCCAGAGATTCGGACACTCTCACACTGCCTGCAGAGGACAATTGACGTGTTCTAGATGTGCAACCGTTGGGCATCCTTCCACGGATTGTACTCTAGAGCCGAGATGCGTTAATTGCTCCCAATCCCATCCATCAGACTCCAAATTGTGCTCACAATGGAAAACCGAAAAAGAAATCCAAATTATTAAAACAAATAGAAATCTAACATACCTAGAAGCACGAAAACTAATAGCTCCACAATTATCCCAATCCTACGTTTAGGTTACCAAACTCTCGACTACAACCACTACAACACAAACAGATGAAAATGTTACCAAAATAGTTTGCCCACCATTAAAATTGTTACAACCACTAGTCTCCGTTCCAAAGCCAACTATATCTTCCTCAGTCGCTGCAGTTAATAAATCATCTACGTCAACTCAGGCAGAACTCGTACCATCCACATCTTTAGTTACAGTTGCATCGCCATCAATATCTCAACCTCCTAATTCTGTAATAGATACTGCTCCCACCACTTCTAATAGTTTATCTATCTCTGCTGCATCTTCCTCATCCACAGCATGCTCTGTTCTTGAAACGACCACCACTATATCCAATACCATACCCGCTACATCCCAGGACGCAAATCAAACCTCAAAGCCCCGTAGAAAGAAACGTCCCCCAAAAAACCAATCCAACACTGTAAAACCAAAAATAGAAATTAAGAAGGTCTCTCATAGACCTCGAAAATCTGGACCTACTGAGTACCCAACGGATGAGGAGGATATGATAATATATGACGTAGAAGATGAACCTGAGCCGAATCCAAAATATGTTTTAAATATGAATGGCTTCACCTATAAGGGAGAGTTGATTATATAATAAACCAAATCAATCATTTATTAAGCACGACTTTGATAATCCAATAAAAAAACCGTTTTAGCAACATCAAGTGATACCATTTTATTTTAAATAATTTGGTTACGAATTACACATTTTTCTGACTTGGTGGGGAAAACTCCACCAATATTTATCAGCTTAAGCTTTTAAAATTTTTTACTGAGATCTTACTATTTTAAACCATAAACATTTTTTACTAATTTTATACTTTTAATGCTTAAAAAGTTGTTTGGCGCAGTTTAGCCAAAATTGGCTCTTGCGCCATAAAACAATACACTCACTCACTCACACGCTTACATATTACACATGTCCTTACGTATTGGGGATCTTACGGTATTAAATGTGTTGATTTGGAAAGCTTTTGTACAAAGTTATATTGAAAAAACCGTCTCGTCCTTAATTTTTGCACACCAGCGTATATATATATATATGATTTAATTGTTATAGGTCATGATAGGGAATTTAAACCTAACATTAATTTTTATCCGGAATGCCTAAAATTAATACAGATGAATTTTAACTCAAACAAAGTTGAATTTTTAGAGATTTATAGATTTAACTATTATTGACAAATTATATAGAAATATATATGATAAAAAGGAAGCATTTAAATTCAATGTCATAAAGATACCAAACTTCAATAGTTGTCTACATATATCAGTATTTAGAAATATAATTTTAAATTTTCTGATGAGAAATAATAATTTAACTACGCACAATATTGATAAATTAAAGAATATCCAGAAATTTATATTGTGTTGCATACAAAATGATTATCCCATCAACTTCTTGAGAAAATATATAGATCAGAAATATTTCTTAAAAATATTTTTAAACTCATAAATGCACAAATCCACCACACAACATTAGGTCCACAAAGTCAGCTTGTTAGTGGTCCAGCTGTGAAGTATTTGTGCATTCCACACACATGATACATTTTGATACACAGACCAATATTTAGACGACTACACTTCAAAATTATTTATGACCAATCACACATTTATGACCAATCAAATGCTTATGACCAATCAAGCAAGTTTTTTACATGCGGTCTGGTTTGCATCTAATGCCAAGTGTACAAACTCTAGTGTTAGATTTACTCTATATTCATTTGTGAATATACTGTGTTTTAATTTGAACATTCGGTTTTTAGAAATTTTTAGCTTGAACTTTTGGATTTTTTAGCTTGAACATTTTGATTTTAGATATTTTTTAATTTGAACTTTCGGATCTCAAATATTTTTTTTTGTTTTTTCTACCTATACAACTATTTTAAAGATGGGTGCATCATCTTAGTCGTTTGATGGTTCACTTATATTATGCACTAAATTGTTTTTAAATTTTTAATATTTTAATGTAACATCTTTCAGAATGCGATGGCGAATAGTTTTATTTTTCATGTATAATGGTTTAATTTTAACTTCTTAATTTAAAGTATAATGGTTTAATTTTAACTTTTTAATTTTTAAAATTTTTTTGAAATTTGGATATTTTCCAATTAACTTACCAAGTTGCAATAGGGGGAAGGTTGGTGTTAACCCCACTTATCGCTCCTAAGTCCGAGATTGCACTTGGATACTTTATAAATTTTTATTTTATTTTATAATATTTTAATTTTGTTTGAAAACGATGGAATTTTATCTTTTATATTCGCCATTGATATTTTGAAATGTTTTAGTATTATAAGAATCATATATTTCAATTTTCAATTGATAATTGTGATTGTTTTTATATATTTAAATATATATATATATATATAGAGAGAGAGAGAGAGAAATTTGTATTATATATCAAAAACAAGAAATAATAGATAATGAACATAACAAGAAATAGCGTAATAAAAATATAAGTTAAACATGAAGATCAAAATTATAGAAAAATAAAAAAAGAAACTCCAAAAAGATGAACCTAGCTATTCAGAAAGCAATTTCGGACTTAGGACCGAATAAGTGGGGTTAAACTAGTTTGAAGACGCCAACCTTCCCCCTTTGCAACTCTGTAGGAAAAACAAAATAAAAATAAAATAAACAAAAACTCAGAGAGTATGATAAAACAACTCACTGCTATTATGTAACAAACTCTCCCAAACTCTTAATGCAGAAAAATCGCAAAAACAATTACGTAAGAGAAGTAGGAAAATCCTAAAACAATTACATAAGAAAAGTATTTTTCAAAAAATAATTTAACAAAATTTCTTTACTCACAGAGCTTTTACGAAGAGAATCAAGCGTCTTGACATCAATGAAAATCAATTATTCACCAAGTTAAAAAATTTGAATATACATAAACACATCTTTTGAGCTAACTTTTAAACCTGCCAGCAAAGACAGATATCAAAAGAGTGAGTGAGTGAATTTAGGGGTTAATGGCGCAAGAGCCAAACCTGGCTATACTGCGCCAAACATTCGTTAAAATATTAAAACATTTAATAAAATGTGTAAAAGACTGAAAAAACGGTAAAAGTTCAAATCACGTATGACTTGTTTTCAAATAAGAAAAGCAAACAAGTCAGACAAGATCTAAAAACAAAAGTATTAAAAAAAAAATCAGTAAAAATTTATTTTAAAAAAAGTTGAAACAGTTCATGTCAATAAAAATATAGTCACTTTTTATATTTCGTAGGGGTTATACATGTATATTTCGCAATATCCTTTTTTGATTCTCCTACAGTACTGCCATTTTTCGGAGATTCTATCTCTTCTCCCATGTCGTATACAATGGTGTCTTCCTCGTCTGTTGTATATTCCACAGAAGCTGGTTTTCTGGGTCTATGTTCAGCCATCTTAATCTCAAATACTGTGTCCTTCATTTTTTTCAGTATTTATTTTTTTTTTCGTTTTCTCGCTCGGACTTTTGAGATTTTCTTGGTATCCTGTATATTAGATGCAGAGGGTGGTTGAATAACGGAGTGGGACGAGGAAGTGGGTATGATTGGGGATGAAGTTCCAATAGAGGTAAACATATCATTAGTGGAAGGTGCGTTAGAAGATGTGGAAGATACGAGGTCTGCCTGAGTGGCAGAGACGACAATGCGGAAACTGAATTTGACTTATCAGGCTGCGGAACGGATAGTAAAGGTTGAAGTAATTGCAAAGGCGGGCATTTAATGTGTGTAATATTTTCGTCCGTTTGGGTTGTACTGGTAAAAGTTGAAGGTTTGGCAACTTGGGCGTAAGTTTGGGATAACTGCGGTGCTATTAATTTTCAGGCTTCAAGGTATGAAATATTTCTATTGGTTTTAATGGCTTGAATTTCTTTTCAGCTTTCCATTTAGGACACTGTTTTGAGTCAGAGGAGTGAGACTGAACAATTGACGCATTTCTGCGCAAGACTGCAATCTGCGGAAGAATGTCCAACAGATGCACATCTTGAGCACGTCAATTGCCCACGGCAGGCTATTTGTGAGTGTCCGAACCTCTGACACTTGAAGCAGCGCAGAGGATTCGGAATAAAGGCACAAATATTACAGTTTAGATAACCAGCTTTGACAGTGGAAGGTAGTTTCGGGCTATTGAACGTAAGAATTAAATGTTTTTGTCGGAATGATATTCGAATCTTTTTTATTGTTGTTATTCGCCTGACTTGAATCACACCTGATCAGAAAAACCTTCAAGTATTTCCGATTCAGGAGTGCTCAGCAAATCAGGTTCAGAAATGACACCTCTGCATGAGTTTAGAGTTTTATGAGGACTTACATTTACCGGTGAATTTAGAAAAGTTTTGGCGAGAAGAAACGACTTTGTTTGCAAATCAGATATGGTTTCTATAAGCAGATCCCCGGACCTTAACCTTTTGATAGATTTCGGTTCACCACTTATACCTAATATAGCCTTGTGAATTGCGAAAGGCGATTTATTTCACATCTCTTTATTCGGCAGGGAAATCAGTAAAAATCTCGAATGAGCGGAAATTTATCTACGGTGAGTGTGGGTAATACGTGGCCTTTACCCGGGCACAGCATATTCGGATCCATAAATACGCGTAAAAAACTTCGTCCTGGCGTGCCTCCACCAATCACGGAGTCCTACAAGGGAGGCAGTGTGCCGGTCATCTGGCAAAAAACCAGGCACGGCGCTTACCTAGAGTACACCCAGAATATAATGCTACAGCATCAGGACGAGGATCCAACGGGTAAACCCGACACCCCTTATCCGCAGCACTAACCCTACAGCAGTGTCTCTTCGGGGAAACCGAAGAGGTACCACCACCCGATTGACAGGAGCGGGCTCACTCCTGCCTCCCGTCTACAGCGAAGCGTGGGCCAAAGGTAATCCCAGGACACCATTTTCCTCCTTACGGGACGCCGCACACGGCAAACATGCGGGTCGGAAACCAACGGTGTTAGTCAAAAACAAATAAAGCAACACAAATCAAAAGGTTTAAAGAAATATACGAAAAACAAACTAAGTTAACGCAACACAAGAGGTAAACCAAAATATGTTAATAAAAAATAGGAAGTTTTTCCAGTGGGAAAAAACTAAATTTGAACAATGTTCATTTAGTAAAATGGGTCTGTGGTCTTGACCGGAAAAGAAGAAAAGGGAAATTTGGATGGCAAGAAAAAGGGCCGAAAATAGAGAAGGATCACTAGGGTTCCCCGGGTTCGTGAAGCCCGTGTTTACCAAAGACAGTAAACCCCTAGGGAGACGGAAAAGATCACTAGGGCACCTCGGGAGCGTGAAACCCGTACTCACCTAAAGAAGGTGAGCCCCCTGAGGGGCAGATATCAAAAGAGACGACAATCAAATATGGTAGAATTTGAATTGGTTGATTGTCAAAAATGTAAATTTGCTAGGCTCTAATTTGGTTGCTTGTCAACAATGTGTAAGATGCTCAAGATGTGTGTGGAAAAAATGTAAACTGTGATATGAGTGTTATGATATAATTTTCACAGCAAGACCACTAACATGCTGACTTTGAAATCCTATTTTTGTGTGGTGGTTTTGGAGTTAGAAGTAGCAATATGGTTAATGTATTTGTGATGAATATAAGTTATTAAGAAATTAAAAGGGAATTCATGATCTAAACAACATTGAAATTTTTTTTATATTATTGCATTTATCTATTTTGTGGGTAGTTTAGTTATCATTTCTAAATAAAAAAATTCAAAATGATATTTCTGTAAATTGATATATGCAAATTACTATTCCATACGGGAATTTTAATTATATGGAACTGAAACGAATCTCTTTTGTCAAAAATGTTACTGACTACATTATTGTTAATAAGATGCAAGTCCAAATCCAAGAATTCCACCATATTAGAGTAGAAGTTAGTTTTAAGGAGCTTGAGGTAATCAGGGTAGAACGTAATATTTGGTTTGTATTCACTATTTTTACCAAAAATTATTAAATCATCTATATAACAATAAATCAAGTAAGAATCATTTACAACATGATCAATCTCAAAAAAATGTAAATATAGGTTCACTAAACAATTACTAGCTGGACCACCCTGAGGTAATCCTTTGATCTGTTTATAAAGATTCTGATCAAATGCAATGAAATTTTCTTTTAATTCGAGGTTAACAAGTATATCAAATTTTTCTTTTTTCATTGAAGTACATAATTCCTATTTATCATAAATTAACTGTAGAACCTTAATCATATCGTCAATATCTATAGAATTAAAAAGGTCCTCGAAACCAAAGCCATGCATGGAAAAAATTAACATATCCTTAGTAACTCTAGCAATCTCTAAGCTATTTTTAATTATTGCCGTGTTTTGTAAGTTATCAATTAGATTTTGAAGAAGAGATTGTAAGATCTTCCCAGACTTCGTGATGTATGTATTGTATCCATTAGTGATACTACGGAATTTTATAGGGCTTTTATGAAATTTTGGTGTTAAAAATACTTGGATATTTAATATTATTTAGATGAATATTCAGTCTTTTGTTCAAAGCTAAAAAGACGATTATCATCTTTATTATTGTGAATTGATTTTTTGAAATGAATTATTATTTAAAATGTGGTTACTTAATATTTTACTGTAAAAATATTTACAAATTATGGCATAATTTGCGGAGACCTTATCAACATATGTAATCACGAAGTCATTTTGGATATTTACTATTGATGATTTAAGATCTTTATACATGATTTCATTTTCAACAATGAAATCTAATTCCCGAATTTATGTTGCTACATAAGATCTAAATTGATTGAATGCTTCAATCGGCATTCCGTATTTAATTGCAATTTTAAGGTAGAATTTATCTAAATCTTTTATGATTTGTTTCATAACGTTAGATTTATTTTTTGTGATCATCAGTCTAAAACTGGTACCTTTTTCTATAAAATTTCTTAACAAAGTATCTTTCACGATGCCAAGGTCTGCCGTGACAATGCACTGATGATAATCATCAACATAGTCCCGATATAGATTGCATTTACATGATTCTGAACTTAGGAGCTCCGAGACTTGATTATAATTAAATATAAATCTACCAAGTTTCTTGTTGTATTTGAAAGCCTTTTTAATAATAATGTTTTTAATAGGAAAAATGATTGATATTTTTGAAATATACTTGGAAAATTAATTTTGTTAAAGGATTTATTCATAAATAATAATGTACAATATTCTGTAGAGTAATTTTCACTTGCATCTAATTTAATATTCATGTTTTTGTACTAAATAGTTATTAAGGTCTCAAATCATATGCATACCATGAGAATCCCGAAATTTATATATCTGCTTAAAATATCTGTCAAAATTTTAATTTCAGTTTTATTCATGCCAAACATAAATGATTTAATTAAGCCTGTGTTGTAGTTATCATCAAATTTAACAGCTAATTCTAACATAGAATTCTTGAGGGGTTGCCATGTCTCTATTAATTCTTTTTTTCTACGTTTATAGCTCTTTAAATTCTCGCAAAACCAATATTATTACTATTATCAATATAGATTTATCAAAAGTCGGAATATATAATGAATCCTCGTATTTTTGTTTAAAAGTTAGTAAGACACTTTCACCTTTCCAGATATTATTCAAACCATAAGGATAATATGATCTAAATGAACCTATAAAAAGTTTTCGAACCATAATCTGTGTTTAATATTTGACACTATTAGTATATGTACAGTTATGTTATTGAATCCATGTTTATTAAAGTGTCCTATCTCAATCTTAGCCTGGTTTTTGCTGCAATCAAATTTCCTTATATCAGACCTATGTTGATGTAATCTAATATTGATAGTGTTTGAAGTCTGACCTATGTAAGCGAATTTACAAATGTTACATGTCATTTTGTATAAACACAGGTAAAAGTCTTACAAAATATATAACCTGCATCCGTATCCAACCGTCTTTCACTCATCATGCCACACGCCTTGCTTCTTTTATCAGTGCAAGATCTAAATTTTAGTTTTAAAACACGAATATCTCTGAAAAGCCTAGTTTCCAATATGTTATTAAAACCCTTATCTCTTTGATTTTCATCTATACAATCGAAAACATGAATATTTCGTTTTGCTGTACGAGAGATAAATTCTTATATTTAGAGTTCCAAAAAATTCGAGTTTTAAAAATTCTAACATGACAAAGTTTAGAAACAGAAGGGTAAGCAAAAAAATTCTGATTATCAAAACAATTCACACTTTTTTTTTAAAATTTATAGTTTTTTTATATGCCAACTCAGAACTTTTGTGCCCATCTCCACAACTATCTAAAGTCATACTGAAATATATACCAAATCTCTATATAAGGGCTTTTAAAAGTATATAACTTTTCTTTTAGCAAGTGTTTGGCGCAGCTTGGCCAAAGTTGGCCCTTGCGCCATTAAAATTTACATTCACTTCACTTCACTTCCACCTGAGAAGAAAACATCGAAAGCATCACTCTCTCTCGTGGTTTTATATTTTTTCAGATAAGACATAGAAATATGGTATTATTGTGATATGCTCTTAAATTTCCTGTAATAAATTCTCCTTCCGAGTGTGTACTAATTTTTCTTTGTGAGATTTTCTTTTTTTTTTCAATTATGAAAACAAAGGAAATCAAATCTTACTTCATATTTTTAACCAAAAAGCATTTAAAATATTTTAGGGATTTGTTTTGCTTTTTGAGATATTTCTTTCAATAAGATAAAATAATGTTCGTTTTCATCATTATATAAAAAGGGGATTAGCATCATTCAAAACGCAGGTTAATAAACAAAACCATTTTTAAGAGTATTTTTGCGTCGGAGAAGGATATCAAACATTTGGAGGAATTTGGTTTTTATAATTTTTGTTAAAAGCTATTTTACAGTTTCGGAAATATTTTTCTTTTTTATTTTGTTTCTAAAGCTTAACTAAGTGTTTTTTCAAGAATATTCCTTAGAGCTTGAATTTAAACTTAAGAAGGCTAGAGGTAAAATATCAAAATAATTTTAGGAATTTTGAGCGCGTATACGGAAAACATTTCAAAAGAACTTAGCAAAATTATATTTTAGCTTTTATTATATCAATAAATATTATTTGAAGAAAAAACTACATTAAAGTATTAATTGTAGGGATTAATGGCGCAAGAGCCAATTTTGGCTATGCCATTAAAGTCTTAAACTTTTGTTTATTGCTATTTTCACAAATGGATACAAAAACAATATTCTTTAAAATAAATAACTTCTGGGTACTTTGATTTCTTGATTAGTTATAATGGTGTTTTTTTAAAAACAATATTTCGTTATACAGGGTCTCCGGGCTTAAAGTATTCAAGTGAGTGAGTGAGTGAGTGAGTGAATGTGGGGTTTTATGGCGCAAGAGCCAAAATTGGCTATACTGCGCCACACGCTTTGACCAAAATATGAACACCATGTTAAAAAATACACAAGAAAAATACAATTATACAAAAATAATTTATATATGTGCATGCCTGCATACACATATATAAAAAAATAAAGTTAAAGTTAAAACATTTTAAAAAGTCAAATTAAATATAAAAATCCAAGTCTTCTTAAAAAGCAAATATGTTTTGGTGGGGTATTTCTCCCACCAAGTCAGGTAAAGTTAAATGTGATGAATTAAAAAAGGTGATCCGATAATTATTAAAAATGGGACAATCTATTAAAATGTGATGAACAGTATAAGAGACATGGCATGAAGGACATTCAGGAGCGTGTTCTCCAAACAACAAATGCCTGTGTGTTAAGCGAGTATGACCAATGCGAAGACGAGTCAATTTGACATCAGTTCTTCGCATGGGCATCACAGGCCATGCTCCTATGACAGGTTTCACGGAGTGCAGTTTGTTGTGCAACTGCTGACTCCATGATTCCTGCCAGATCTTAAAAATATGATGCATGATGACGCGCTTCATATCCGATAGCGGAACCGCTAGCGGCAGATGCGTCGTCGCCGACTTTGCCGCGCTGTTCGCTTGCTCGTTGCCTATGATTCCTACGTGACTTGGTAGCCAGCAAAACACGATATCAAAACCCTTGCTGTACAGTCGACTCGTAATGTCAAGTATTTTACATACCACTGGATGGCGTCGATCGTTATAGTTTTCAAGCGAGCAAATGGTGCTGAGCGTACTTTGGTTAACTGAATTTAAATCGGTCACGCGTGTACAGATTTAAATTCGTGAGGGTCCGGCCTACTGTGTCCATCTCAGTATTCGTGATCTTTGCTGAAGGGATTTAGCAGATGTTCCTATCAGGTGGTCAGTCTAACGCAAAACCCCCAGTGTTAAGTTTCTAAGTACAAGTTTGGAACTCGTTTATCGTCCTACTGAAGGGATGCAAATCTTTGTCGTCTTTATCCTGCCCGGGATTTGAGCCTCGGACCTGTGGACTGTAAGTTATGCAATTTACTAAATAAATATGTAGTGAAACGCGTCTCTTTCATTGTCCCAAAGTGACTTTTTTGCACACAATGGAATATATTTTTTTCAAATGACCAAATGGTTTTGTAAGAAATTTAAATACTTCACTTGACATTCCTGAAATATCTAATAGCTAACTATCTTTGCAAAAACCTGTTTCATCTGGCATTACTCCGACAGCCCATTAGCCATACACTTCAAACCTCTTTGCCTTACTTGAAAATCGATTCTCGAGGGGAATTCGGAGGTAAAGAAAAAAAAAAAAAAGTAGACCAAAGTTTTTCAAACTGTGGAGAGCACCTGCATTGGGGGGGCACCAGCATATTGAAAAGTCAAAAACAAAAGATTTTAAAAAATTATTAATTTACTGAAAGTAAACAAACAAAATACATTTTGACATAAAAAATAAAATAAACATTTACACTAAGTATTACGCTTATAAATATATTAGTGCTGCACAATGTATTTTGTAATTACTTTATCAATACTAAGTTAAGGACAAGTTTAGTAATTACCAGTGACCCCCCCCCCATGGAATAAGTAAATAAGTGTGGGGTTTAATGGCGCAAGAGCCAATCTAGGCTATGCTGCGCCAAACATTTGTTAAGAAATTTAAAATATGTAAAAATCATGACACAACAAAAAAAATTTTAATTTCAAAAGCACTTAAAACCGTTTTCAATGATTTAAAGAAACAAAATTTGGTGGGGAATTCCCCACCAAGTCAAACCATATCTTGAGATAAAAGCATTGAAAAAGACAAAGGTTAGTTTTTAAAACAAGGTTAGATAATACATGGTATAAAAATTATTCTCTATAGTTCCTGTATCGGGATAAAGTTAATGCACGTAAATAACCTTCAGGAAGAATGAAAGGATCTTGCTCAAGTTCCTCCTCCTCCACGTCGTAAGTTATCATATCCTCGTCATCAGTTATTTCTGTAGGTGTTGCATTTCGAGATCTATGTGGAACCCTTTTTATTTCGATATCTGGTTTCTGTATTTTTGAGCGTTTTCTTCTATTTCTTGATTTTCATTTTACAATTTGTTGGGCTTCAGCTGCAGTAGAATGTTCACTATTGGATTCATTAGGGACCAGTGACCCATGGAATTATACAAAAAGTTACACTTATCTTGATAATTCGTATGGTTTATAACAAATCCCTCAACTGCCGATTAAAAGTTACGGTTAGAAAAGGAATACATAAATGCAATAACAAAGAGCCTCTGAAATGAGTAAATTCAACGCAAATACTGTCAAGGTCCTTTTATTCAATTCTAAATCTTTCGGAATAATTTTACAGATCACAGTGCAGAGAAAAGGTCGTACTTCAAAAAGACGTATATATACGTCTGGTGAAATTAGCGCACTTAAATGAGACGTTTATATCCGCCAGTGGCACTTAAGAGGTTAAATACGTATCGTGGTTTTAGCATCAAAGTATAGTATTATTGAATTAAATACATGGTTATTGTATGAGGGGGGCGCGATTAAAATTATGATTGAATATTGAAATTTTGAAAATCAATGCCGTAGACAATGGAGATCTTTAGAAGAGGCCTGCCAGTGGATTTATCTTATCCATAACTTTGTAGTTTCTATCCGTAAATTTGTAAGAACTACCTGTAGTATAGGAACATGTGTGAATAAATATCGGGAATTATAATATTTCCCAGTGCATAGTATCTGATTATCCTACATTTTAGAGGTACCATTTATATCAATTACACCTGTCTATTCCTTATAAAAGAAGTTAAAGACTTTCAGTGAATGCAAGAACGGAATAAAATAGAGTTCTAAGTAAAGTTCTACCTTTGGAAGGCAGAAGATGTAAATAGAAACAAATACGCACCATCATGTTCCGGTTGAATAAAACTAGCCTCCATCATCTATTGCATACTTCACCCCACACAGAACCCAGAAATGCGGCAACCAAATAACCCATCCACTAGCATCCGGAGTACCCAGTTCCCGAAATTTCTCTTTTCAAAGTATCACAAAATAAGCTTTCTTGTTCCTTTATCTCAAAGAAATTCTATTTTTTTGTCTAAAGATAGAATTGCCTTCCTTTCTCAGGACTAGGGTAACGTTGTCTGGGATCTATAAAATAACCGGCAGCTCGATGGGCTTCTTTACCTTTTTATTTGCATTCTCTTTTTTTTTTTTTTTTTTTTTGTTGTTCTCCGAAGTTGAGCAGATAAAATAAGTTTTGCAACTGCCGAAGGAAAAAAGCGCAAGAGATTTGAATCCAGAATAATTGATGGAAATGTGCTTTGTGAAATATGGATTGGCGCCAGGGGGTGCCCTAGTGATCTTTTTTTTGTCGCTTCTCCCTAGGGGTTTACTGTCTTTGTTTTCTCCCCCCTCAGTAAACACGGGCTTCACGAACCCTAGGGAACCCTAGTGAACCTTCTCTATTTTCGGCCCTTTTTCTTGCCATTCCAATTTCCCTTTTCTTCTTTTCCACCTCAGGGGCTCACTTTCGGGTGAGTACGGGAGGCCACGTCCCCGAGGTACCCGAGTGAATTTTGAAAAGAAAAAAAAACCCAAAAAATATTTGCTTTAGTTAGTGTTTCAGTTACAGGTCAATATTTAACGTTATATTTAGTTCAGTTAGGGGTTGTTTTGTGGTTAATTTTATTTTGGATATTTTGAGTTTAATTATTTCTACTATTTTACTTTTGGTTTATTTCTTTGGGGTATTTAAAACAAAATTTTACTTTTGTTTTAAATTACGAAATGTTAAGACTGGTTTTTTAGTCTGACCCGCATGTTTGCCGTGTGCGGCGACCCGTACCGGGGAAAGTGGAGTCTGGGGTTCCTGTTGCGTGCCCTTTGGCCCATGCTTCTCCGTAGACGGGAGGCAGGAGTGAGCCCGCTCCTGTCAATCGGCTGGTGATTAGTTCTGCGGTTTCCAATACGGGTTCTTTTGGAATACCAAAGACGGTTGCTTTAGGGTTAGTATTGCAGTTAGGGGTGCCCTGGTGAACTGGCGGATCACATCCCGAACCTGTACTACTATATCCCAGTACCACCTCTGAGGTAAGTGCCGTGCCTGACGCATGTCAGATGACCGGCGGGCTGCCTCCCCTTGTTGGGCTCCATGGTGGGTGGAGGCGTACTGGGATGAACACAAAAAACACTCATGGAACCCAGCAGTAAATCTCCTTCATGGAGCAACAAATTGTACTTAAATTTTCAATTCACAGCAACAAGAATTTAGCGATTCTGCTAGATTCTTTATTCTTAAAACTCCAAACACCTTTTCCAACGTATCACCTTTTCTTATCGAGAAGGCGATCACGAGTAGCATTGGGCCGGTCAAGACAATTCGCAAGATGCGCTCCGGGGACTTGTTCCTCGAAGTAGCATCGGCGAAACAGTCTTCCGCCCTCCGAACACTCCGTAAAATGGCCCATATTGACATAACTGTCGTTCCTCACAACACCCTCAACTATTCGCGAGGCGTCATCTCGGCAGCGGATTTGTTGAATGTGTCAACAGAGGAAATAAAGGAGAATATGGTGGATCAGAAGGTCTGTGAAGTTCGGCGCATTACGATTCGGCGGGATGGCCAGGTGCTTAACACTAAGCACCTCATCCTGACCTTTTCGACGCCTGAACTCCCACAGTCCGTAAAGGCCGCCTATCTCCATTGCCCTGTTCGACCATACATTCCAAATCCGCTCCGTTGCTTTCAATGCCAAAGATTTGGTCATTCGAAAACAGTCTGCCGCGGCCAGCCAACCTGCTCTAGATGTGCAGAGGTAGGCCATGATAGCGCAGACTGTAAAGCAAAGGAACGATGTGTCAATTGTAAAGGGGACCATTCATCGTTTTCTCGATCTTGCCCGACATGGATATTGGAAAAGGAGATCACGGCAGTTAAAATTAAAAATAAACTTTCTTATCCGGAGGCTCGGCGTGTTGTATCATCCCGCACGCCAGTTTCTGGTAAAAGCTATGCGTCGGCAACCAGCAAGACATACGTATCAACAGCCATTCAGGTAGACGCAAGTACGGCCCCAAAATCTGCACAGTCCGATTCTGTGAAACCGAAGCCAATTGCAGTGGATACACGTCCGTCTGTATCCACTCCACCACTGTTAAAAAGACAAGAAAAAACACGCATCAAGGAATCGGGGGTGCAATCCCACAAAAAAAAAGGTCGAACCTCTCTAAAAACTCCATGACATGGGAGACGATGTCATGGACATTCATGCCTCGCAAAGCGACGAAAGTCTGATGGACGATCTGTCGCCCAGACCTTCGTCTTCTGGCTCCTTGCGGGGAGCACGTGCGAAGACTTGATGACCTCCTTTATCTCCTGGAACTGCCGTGGTCTAAGGACTCGACTTGCCGATCTCAAATCCATCATATCCACGTACCAGCCCGCATGCGTTGCTCTTCAGGAGACATTTCTGAAGAGTACCATGACAATGCAAGTGCGTGGTTATAATTGTGTACGACGGGATGTAGATGGCGATACATCTCCAACCGGAGGTGTATGCCTCTTCACGTCTAATCTGTTTCCCAGTAATGTCGTCCCACTGCACACATCGTTACAGGCTGTGGCTGTTCGGATTCACGTCCATTCTTTAGTCACAGTCTGTTGTGTTTATTTACCACCCAGCGATGTTGTGCCACAAGTGGATTTGAATCATTTAGTCAGTCAATTGCCAGCTCCATTTATTTTGCTCGGTGACTTGAACGGACACAGCCCTCTATGGGGGCATGATGTTACAAATTTCGCGGGCGACAGATTACAGTTGATTTCGATCACTGTCTCTGTCTGCTGAACCCCCATGTTACAGGGGCTCACCTTCTTTAGGTGAGTACGGGTTTCACGCTCCCGAGGTGCCCTAGTGATCTTTTTTTCTCCCTAGGGGTTTACTGTCTTTGGTAAACACGGGCTTCACGAACCCGGGGAACCCTAGTGAACCTTCTCTATTTTCGGCCCTTTTTCTTGCCATTCCAATTTCCCTTTTCTTCTTTTCCACCTCAGGGGCTCACTTTTGGGTGAGTACGGGAGGCCACGTCCCCGAGGTACCCGAGTGAATTTTGAAAAGAAAGAAAAACCCAAAAAAATATTTGTTTAGTTAGAGTTTCAGTTACAGGTCAATATTTAACGTTATATTTAGTTCAGTTAGGGGTTGTTTTGTGGTTAATTTTATTTTGGATATTTTGCGTTTAATTGTTTCTAATATTTTAATTTTGGTTTATTTCTTTGGGGTATTTAAAAAAATGAATTTTTTGTTTTAAATTACGAAATGTTAAGACTGGTTTTTTAGTCTGACCCGCATGTTTGCCGTGTGCGGCGACCCGTACCGGGGGAAAGTGGAGTCTGGGGTTCCTGTTGCGTGCCCTTTGGCCCATGCTTCTCCGTAGACGGGAGGCAGGAGTGAGCCCGCTCCTGTCAATCGGCTGGTGATTAGTTCTGCGGTTTCCAATACGGGTTCTTTTGGAATACCAAAGACGGTTGCTTTAGGGTTAGTATTGCAGTTAGGGGTGCCCTAGGTGAACTGGCGGATCACATCCCGAACCTGTACTACTATATCCCAGTACCACCTCTGAGGTAAGTGCCGTGCCTGACGCATGTCAGATGACCGGCGGGCTGCCTCCCCTTGTTGGGCTCCATGGTGGGTGGAGGCGTACTGGGATGAACACAAAAAAACACTCATGGAACCCAACAGTAATTCTCCTTCAGTGGAGCACCGTAAAATTGACTTTTTTGATTCGTTTCGATATTTTATCGTTAAAACTCCCGACACCTTTTCCAACGTCTCACCTTTTTTGATTGAGAAAGCTTTTAATAGCAGTATTGGGGAGGTCAAGTCTATTCGTAAGATGCGCTCCGGGGACTTGTTCCTCGAAGCGTCATCGGCGAAACAGGCGACCGCCCTTATGAAATTGCGAAAGCTAGCTCATTTAGACGTTTCCGTGGCTCCTCATTCTACTTTGAATTTTTCGCGCGGCGTCATTTCACCAGCGGATTTTCTCAATGTGTCGACTGAGGAAATAAAAGAGAACATGCAGGCCCAAAACGTCTGTGATGTTAGGCGTATCACGATAAGGCGGGATGGACAGGTGCTGAACACAAAGCACCTCATCCTGACCTTTAATACGCCTGACCTTCCACAGACAGTTAAAATGGCCTACATCCGATGCCCAGTCCGACCATACATCCCGAATCCGCTGCGATGCTTTCAGTGCCAGAGATTTGGACATTCTAAAACAGTCTGCCGCGGCCAGCCAACCTGCTCTAGATGTGCAGAGGTAGGCCATGATAGCGCAGACTGTAAAGCGAAGGAACGATGTGTGAATTGCAAAGGCGATCATTCATCGTTTTCTCGCTCTTGTCCAACCTGGCTACTCGAAAAGGAGATCACGGCCTTGAAAATCAAAAATAAAATTTCGTATCCAGAGGCTCGGCGTGTTGTATCATCACGCACGCCAGTTTCTGGAAAAAGCTATGCGTCGGCGACAGCAAATCCTACGTATCCACAGCCATTCAAGTAGACGCGAGTACGGCTCCAACATCTGCGACAGCCGCATCTATAACACCGAAGAATGTTGCAGTGGATACACTTAAGTCTGTATCCCCTCCACGCGATGTTAAGAAGAACAGGAAAACACGCATCAAGGAATCGGGGGTGCAATCCCACAAAAAAAAAAGAGGTCGAACCTCTCTAAAAAACTCCATGACACCTCACAAAGCGACGAGAGTCTGATGGACGATCTGTCGCCCAGACCTTCGTCTTCTGGCTCCTTGCGAGGAGCAAGTGCGAAGACTTCATGACCTCCTTTATCTCCTGGAACTGCCGTGGTCTAAGAACTCGACTTACTGATCTCAAATCCATCATATCCACGTACCAGCCCGCATGCGTTGCTCTTCAGGAGACATTTCTGAAGAGTACCATGACAATGCAAGTGCGTGGTTATAATTGTGTACGACGGGATGCAGATGGCGATACATCTCCAACCGGAGGTGTATGCCTCTTCACATCTAATCTGTATCCCAGTACTGTCGTCACACTGCACACATCGTTACAGGCTGTGGCTGTACGGATTCACATCCATTCTTTAGTCACAGTCTGTTGTGTTTATTTACCACCCAACGATGTTGTGCCACAAGTGGATTTGAATTATTTAGTCAGTCAATTGCCAGCTCCATTTATTTTGCTCGGTGACTTTAACGGACACAGCCCTCTGTGGGGCTATGATGTTACAAATTCTCGCGGGCGACAGATCGAACAGTTGATTTCTGATCACTGTCTCTGTCTGCTGAACAACGACGAGAAAACTTATTTCCATGCACCCACGAGGACATTTCACTCCCTCGATCTAGCCATCTGTTCGCCAACTCTGCTACCGATGTTGCATTTCGAGGTTGCAAACGATCTGCACAACAGCGATCATTTCCCTCTCCTAGTCTCGCATGTTAATGGTGCGGGGACGCGTTTTCGTCCCCCCACTTATCATTTTCATCGCGCAGACTGGGATAAATTCACGCGGTTATCACCGGCACAATGGTCCAGAACAGGGCAGTTGATGAAGCAGTCCTCAATGTCACTGAAGCTATTCGGAATGCTGCGGATGCAGCCATTCCCAGAACATCTAATTCTCCTCGAAAGCTGTGCAAACCATGGTGGAACGCTTCCTGCCAACCAGCCAAAAAGGAACAAAGGAGGGCGTGGGGTATTTTCAGGAGGTACCCCACCACTGATAATCTCATAGCGTTCAAACGTGCGAAGGCGTTACCTCGTAGAATACGTCGTCAATGCCAGAGAGAATCTTGGATCCAGTATGTGTCTTCAATCACATCGTCAACTACCAGTCAACAGTTATGGAGAAAGGTCAAAGCAGCGAATGGCCTTTATCGGGATTTTAACATTCCGATATTGGAAACTTCTACTGCTTTGTATTCGTCACCTTTAGATGTGGCCAACTTGATTGGCAAAACATTTGCTAGTGTGTCCAGCTCCGATTCATATAGCCCTGCATTCCAGGCGACTAAGAATCGTTTAGAGCGGACACCTATCAACTTCAGGTGCCGACAACCTTTACCATATAACTGTGACTTTGACATGTTTGAATTGAAGAGAGCCTTATCATCGGCCCACAATACTAGTCCAGGTCCTGATGGAATATCCTATGTATTGCTTCGCCATTTGAGCGAGGATTCACTAGTAAGTCTCCTTTACCTATTCAACCGAATATGGAGGGAGCAGGTGTATCCTACTCAATGGCAAGAAGCCATAGTGATCCCCATTTTAAAACCTGGAAAAGATCCTAAGAACCCTCTCAGCTATCGACCGATAGCACTCACGAGCTGCCTTTGTAAGACACTAGAACGTATGGTCAATGCCCGTCTCGTTTACCAGTTAGAAAAGAACAAATGCATTCCTCTGTTTCAGAGTGGCTTCCGTAAAGGAAGGTCCACTCTCGATAACATCATTCAGCTGGAAAGCAAAATTAGAAACGCTTTTGTCCGGAGGAATCATTTAGTTTCTATCTTTTTCGATATCGAGAAGGCATATGATCGTACTTGGCGCTATGGGATACTTCGCACTTTATTTAATTTTGGATTCAGAGGCAATTTGCCTACTTTTATTAAAAGTTTTTAAATCTTCGTACTTTTAGAGTGAGACTGGGTGGCACTCTCTCTGCTCCTTTTACCCAAGCTGAGGGAGTTCCTCAGGGGAGTATTTTGAGTGTCACCCTTTTTATTTGTCATATTTCATCCATCTTAAATATTTTATCGCCCTCTATACAGGCTTCACTATACGTGGACGATCTACAGATCAGTTGTGAAGGTTCGGACATGCGCATGATTGAACGGCAGTTGCAAACTGCCGTCAACAACATTTTAAAATGGTGCGACACCAACGGTCATAGTATTTCTGCGAGCAAGAGTTGCTGCGTGCACTTTTGCCGCAAACGGGGTATTCATCCCGACCCCGAAATACGCATCCGTGATATACAAATTCCCGTAGTTCCCGACGTACGATTCCTCGGAGTAATTTTCGACCGCCGGCTCACTTTCCTTCCGCATATTTTACATTTGCGGAAGAGGTGTGAAAAGTCTTTAAACCTCTTGAAGGTGTTGTCAAACACCTCTTGGGGGCGGATCGAACATCATTACTCCGAGTGTATCAGGCAATCGTACTCTCTCGCATCGACTACGGATGTGTTGCATACGGATCAGCGTGCAACTCTACTCTGCAAAAACTTGACCCCGTCCACCATATGGCACTGAGAATCTGCTCGGGTGCGTTTCGCACATCACCGGTGCAGAGTCTCTATGTTAACTGTCATCAGCTTCCTCTAGATCTTCGACGGAGGAAGCTGTCTCTTGCGTTTTATTTTAAGATCTTGTCCGTGCCTTCACATCCTCTGCAGAATGTGTATATGAGTACCAGCATGAAGAGACTTTATGATGCACGGCCGTCTAACATCCGGCCGTTTATGGATAGGATGAAGCTTCATATTTCTGAACTCGACCTACCTAACGTGCGTATCCAGCAAAGGAACCTTTTCCTATTCCAACCTTGGAATACGCCACGGTTCCATTATATCAACCCTTTTGCCACTTACAGTAAATCCACTGTAGCGCCTGTCGTCTTTCAACGCGTCTTCGCCTACCACCGCAGTCAGTATAGTCGTTATTCGGCCATCTACACTGATGGTTCGAAACGTGCAGATTACGTTGGCTGTGGAGTCGTGATTGAAGATATTATGCACGGTTATAGGCTCGACACTTCTTGCAGCATTTTCACTGCCGAAGCTGTCGCCATTTACCGTGCACTTCAATTAATCGACTCCACTATGCCCCGTAAATACTGCATCTATACTGACAGCATGAGTGTACTCGAAGCGCTTGAAAACTACCACGATCGCTGCCATCCAGTGGTATGTACAATACTCGACATTACGAGTCGACTCTACAGCAAGGGTTTCGATATCGTGTTTTGCTGGCTACCAAGTCACGTAGGAATCATAGGCAACGAGCAAGCGGACAGCGCGGCAAAGTCGGCGACGACGCATCTGCCGCTAGCGGTTCCGCTATCGGATATGAAGCGCGTCATCATGCATCATATTTTTAAGATCTGGCAGGAATCATGGAGTCAGCAGTTGGATAACAAACTGCACTCTGTGAAACCTGTCATAGGAGCATGGCCTGTGATGCCAATGCGAAGAACTGATGTCAAATTGACTCGTCTTCGCATTGGCCATACTCGCTTCACACACAGGCATTTGTTGTTTGGAGAACGTGCTCCTGAATGTCCTTCATGCCATGTCTCTTACACTGTTCGTCACATTTTAATCGATTGTCCAGTTTTTAACCATCATCGCATCACCTTTTTTCATACATCTATTTTAACCTTATCTGACTTGGTGGGGGAATCTCCCCACCAAAATCTATTTGCTTTTATAAAGAAAATTGGATTTTTATATTTAATTTGACTTTTTTAAAATGTTTTAACTTTACCTTTATTTTATATATGTGCATGCAGGCATGCACATATATCAAATTTCTTTTTATGCAATTGTATTTTTAATATGTATTTTTACATGGTTTTATTCTTTTAACAAACGTGTGGCGCAGTATAGCCAGGTTTGGCTCTTGCGCCATAAAACCCCACATTCACTCACTCACTCACCACTGTCTCAACAACGACGAGAAAACGTATTTCCATGCACCCACGAGGACGTTTCACTCCCTCGATCTAGCCATCTGTTCGCCAACTCTGCTACCGATGTTGAATTTCGAGGTTGCAAACGATCTGCACAACAGCGATCATTTCCCTTCTTAGTCTCGCATGTTAATGGTGCGGGGACGCGTTTTCGTCCCCCCACTTATCATTTTCATCGCGCAGACTGGGATAAATTCACGCGGTTAGCGATTATCACCGGCACAATGGTCCAGAACAGGGCAGTTGATGAAGCAGTCTTCAATGTCACTGAAGCTATTCGGAATGCTGCCGATGCAGCCATTCCCAGAACATCTAATTCTCCTCGAAAGCTGTGCAAACCATGGTGGAACGCTTCCTGCCAACAAGCCAAAAAGGAACAAAGGAGGGCGTGGGGTATTTTCAGGAGGTACCCCACCACTGATAATCTCATAGCGTTCAAACGTGCGAAAGCGTTAGCTCGTCGAATACGTCGTCAATGCCAGAGAGAATCTTGGATCCAGTATGTGTCTTCAATCACATCGTCAACTACCAGTCAACAGTTATGGAGAAAGGTCAAAGCAGCGAATGGCCTTTATCGGGATTTTAACATTCCGATATTGGAAACTTCTACTGCTTTGTATTCGTCACCTTTAGATGTGGCCAACTTGATTGGCAAAACATTTGCTAGTGTGTCCAGCTCCGATTCATATAGCCCTGCATTCCAGGCGACTAAGAATCGTTTAGAGCGGACACCTATCAACTTCAGGTGCCGACAACCTTTACCATATAACTGTGACTTTGACATGTTTGAATTGAAGAGAGCCTTATCATCGGCCCACAATACTAGTCCAGGTCCTGATGGAATATCCTATGTATTGCTTCGCCATTTGAGCGAGGATTCACTAGTAAGTCTCCTTTACCTATTCAACCGAATATGGAGGGAGCAGGTGTATCCTACTCAATGGCAAGAAGCCATAGTGATCCCCATTTTAAAACCTGGAAAAGATCCTAAGAACCCTCTCAGCTATCGACCGATAGCACTCACGAGCTGCCTTTGTAAGACACTAGAACGTATGGTCAATGCCCGTCTCGTTTACCAGTTAGAAAAGAACAAATGCATTCCTCTGTTTCAGAGTGGCTTCCGTAAAGGAAGGTCCACTCTCGATAACATCATTCAGCTGGAAAGCAAAATTAGAAACGCTTTTGTCCGGAGGAATCATTTAGTTTCTATCTTTTTCGATATCGAGAAGGCATATGATCGTACTTGGCGCTATGGGATACTTCGCACTTTATTTAATTTTGGATTCAGAGGCAATTTGCCTACTTTTATTAAAAAGTTTTTTAAATCTTCGTACTTTTAGAGTGAGACTGGGTGGCACTCTCTCTGCTCCTTTTACCCAAGCTGAGGGAGTTCTCAGGGGAGTATTTTGAGTGTCACCCTTTTTATTTGTCATATTTCATCCATCTTAAATATTTTATCGCCTTCTATACAGGCTTCACTATACGTGGACGATCTACAGATCAGTTGTGAAGGTTCGGACATGCGCATGATTGAACGACAGTTGCAAACTGCCGTCAACAACATTTTAAAATGGTGCGACACCAACGGTCATAGTATTTCGGCGAGCAAGAGTTGCTGCGTGCACTTTTGCCGCAAACGGGGTATTCATCCCGACCCCGAAATACGCATCCGTGATATACAAATTCCCGTAGTTCCCGACGTACGATTCCTCGGAGTAATTTTCGACCGCCGGCTCACTTTCCTTCCGCATATTTTACAATTGCGGAAGAGGTGTGAAAAGTCTCTAAACCTCTTGAAGGTGTTGTCAAACACCTCTTGGGGGCGGATCGAACATCATTACTCCGAGTGTACCAGGCAATCGTACTCTCTCGCATCGACTACGGATGATGTTGTATACGGATCAGCGTGCAACTCTACTCTGAAAAAACTTGACCCCGTCCACCATATGGCACTGAGAATCTGCTCGGGTGCGTTTCGCACATCACCGGTGCAGAGTCTCTATGTTAACTGTCATCAGCTTCCTCTAGATCTTCGACGGAGGAAGCTGTCTCTTGCGTTTTATTTTAAGATCTTGTCCGTGCCTTCACATCCTCTGCAGAATGTGTATATGAGTACCAGCATGAAGAGACTTTATGATGCACGGCCGTCTAACATCCGGCCGTTTATGGATAGGATGAAGCTTCATATTTCTGAACTCGACCTACCTAACGTGCGTATCCAGCAAAGGAACCTTTTCCTATTCCAACCTTGGAATACGCCACGGTTCCATTATATCAACCCTTTTGCCACTTACAGTAAATCCACTGTAGCGCCTGTCGTCTTTCAACGCGTCTTCGCCTACCACCGCAGTCAGTATAGTCGTTATTCGGCCATCTACACTGATGGTTCGAAACGTGCAGATTACGTTGGCTGTGGAGTCGTGATTGAAGATATTATGCACGGTTATAGGCTCGACACTTCTTGCAGCATTTTCACTGCCGAAGCTGTCGCCATTTACCGTGCACTTCAATTAATCGACTCCACTATGCCCCGTAAATACTGCATCTATACTGACAGCATGAGTGTACTCGAAGCGCTTGAAAACTACCACGATCGCTGCCATCCAGTGGTATGTACAATCCTCGACATTACGAGTCGACTCTACAGCAAGGGTTTCGATATCGTGTTTTGCTGGCTACCAAGTCACGTAGGAATCATAGGCAACGAGCAAGCGGACAGCGCGGCAAAGTCGGCGACGACGCATCTGCCGCTAGCTGTTCCGCTATCGGATATGAAGCGCGTCATCATGCATCATATTTTTAAGATCTGGCAGGAATCATGGAGTCAGCAGTTGGATAACAAACTGCACTCTGTGAAACCTGTCATAGGAGCATGGCCTGTGATGCCAATGCGAAGAACTGATGTCAAATTGACTCGTCTTCGCATTGGCCATACTCGCTTCACACACAGGCATTTGTTGTTTGGAGAACGCGCTCCTGAATGTCCTTCATGCCATGTCTCTTACACTGTTCATCACATTTTAATCGATTGTCCAGTTTTTAACCATCATCGCATCACCTTTTTTTCATAATCTATTTTAACCTTATCTGACTTGGTGGGGAATCTCCCCACCAAAATCTATTTGCTTTTATAAAGAAAATTGGTTTTTATATTTAATTTGACTTTTTAAAATGTTTTAACTTTACTTTATTTTTTTTTTATATGTGCATGCAGGCATGCACATATATAATTATTTTTATGTAATTGTATTTTTATGTGTATTTTTACATGGTTTTATATTTTAACAAACGTGTGGCGCAGTATAGCCAAATTTGGCTCTTGCGCCATTAAACCCCCACTCACTCACTCACACTCACATTGTTTTCACGAAGCCCGGGGAACCCTAGTGATCCTTCTCTATTTTCGGACCTCTTTCTTGCCATTCAAATTTTTATCCTTTTCTTCTTTTCCCGTCCAGACCACAGACCTATTTTTAACCATGAACTTTGTTCAGAGTTTTTTCTATAAAAAAATTGATATTTTTTTACCATATTATGGTTTTTAAATGTTTTATTACGATCTTTTAATTTTCGTTTGTTATATTTCTTTCAATATTTCTGATTTTGTTGCTTGACATTTTATGTTCGATTATTTTTTTTTTTTGTGTTCAACTTATTATCTTTATTTTTCTGCCACGAAGTCCTGTGGCAGACCAGGATTCATGGAATGTTATGTCTGATGTTTTTCACTTTTGGTATGATGACACAACGGACTGCTTCCTGTACCGGGCACTTGGAGCGGGGTTTGAACTTTTGAGGACCTTTGGACTAGTGAGGTGGGGTCTTGGAGGAGGCGGCCATGTAATCGAGGGTATTAGGAGAAAAGCTGATTTTGCGTCTCCAGGCCGCCAATAGTACAGGAGCCCGGGACAGCCTAACCAGCATGTCCTGGCTGCTCTATCAGCTGGTGTATAATCCCGCCTGTCTTGTAGTTCCAGGTGGTGCCTGGATGGGGTCCTGCATTGCAGTGCAATCTTCCGAGGCCACTACTGGTTGCTGACTCTAGGACAAGCCCTGCCAAACTGGTCCTCTGAAAATCAAAAGGAATTCTCGTCCTCCTTTCTAAAAAAATTTCAAAATAAGTCAAAATAAGACAAAAATTCAAAACGCATCTTTTAAAACCCCCAACCCACCCTTCCAACTGCACTTAAACATTGAACAGGTTTCCTTAAATACACGATTTCTTATTATTTCTCTTCCAAATAATGATATGTCGATAAAATCGCCTTTTGCTATACAAATAACTGGCTCTTATGCCATGTGGTGAACCGAAATCCGTCAAACGTTTGCGTTCCGGGGATCTACTATATTCCCTTACTACGTCAGGTTTACAAACTAAAATTTCTTCTTGCGAAATCATTTTTAATTCCTGTCACTTTTTCCGCATAAATAAAAATTCTGTCGTGGTGTTATCTCTGAACCTGACTTGTTGGACACATTCTGAATCAGAGATACTTGAAGGTTTTTCTCTGGTCATGTCACTCAGGTCAGGAGAATCACAATAAAAAGAATCTACCATTATTCCCACGAAACATTTAATTTTGACATTTATAGTCTGGCACTACCTCAAACAATAAACTGATTTAAACTGTAAAATCCGTCCATATATTCCGAATCCTCTGCGCTGTTTCCAGTGCCAGAGACGTTCGGACACTCTCAAACTGCCTGCCGATTTGACAAAACGTGCTCTAGATGTGCATCTGTTGGACATGTTTCCAAAGATTGCACTCTAAAGCTAGAACCTTAATTGTTCGCGGCCTATTCCGCTGATTCAAAATTATGTCCCAAATGGAAAAAGAAATCAAAAATAAAAACCAACAATAACATATCCTAAAAATGGTTATTTAAAATTTTATTTAAACCATCTCAAACTTGCTCAAGTTGCCAAATAAACTGTTAATAAACAAACTGATGAAACATTACAAAAATAGTATGCCCACCTTTAAACATTACTACAAATTAATAACCATTTCGAAACCTATTATGTCTCCCTCAATCCCTGAAGTTATTAAATCTTCTAAATCAACTCAGGCAGAACTCGTACCATCCAACAGTTGCATCTCCTTCACAATCTGGGTCTAACTCTGTAATAGATGCTTCCCAAAATCTAATAGTTTATCTATCTCTGCTGCATCTTCATATCCCAGTTTTTCACCTCTGATTCTTATAAAGAAATGCCAAGAAACTAAAAAAATGACGCTCAGGAAAATAAAAAAATATCATTATTAAAAAAAATTTATTCAATAGTAGACATTAAGATGAATCCTCATAGACCTAAAAAACCGGCATCTGATGAGTCTACATCGGATGAAAAGAAATGTTGTCTACGAATGGAAGATGAAACAATCAAATCCCCTGATTACGTGAAAGAAAATGGCAAGACCTATTACAAGTTCACCAATTACTCTCTGGAAAAACCACTTAGGAAATAACTTTTTTTTTGTATAAAAAACCATCGCCGATTCTCCCCACCAATCTGAAATATTAACTTTTATATCTATAAATTTTAACTTTTAAATTGTTTCTGGTAAAAAATTTTTTTTTAACTTTTTTAACGTTTTCGACAAATGTTTTATACCTGTCTTGCGCCAATAACCACTTCATTTCACGCCGTGTTCTAACATTTTTATTAATCAAAATAATTCCTGTTATCGTACCCTTTGGATGTAGAAGATATGCTAAGAATTGCATTAATTTTGGTGATTAGTTCTGCGGATTCCAAAAATTTTTCAAATACCAACGGTTTGCATAGATCTTGCAGCATTTTCACCCTGCCGAACTGTCGCCATTTCTCCGTGCCTGTAATCTAATCGACTCACCTCTGATGTAAATCCATCATCCCCTCAGGGGGCTCACCTTCTTTAGGTGAGTACGGGTTTCACGCTCCCGAGGTGCCCTAGTGATCTTTTCCTTCTCCCTAGGGGTTTACTGTCTTTGGTAAACACGGGCTTCACGAACCCGGGAACCCTAGTGATCCTTCTCTATTTTCGGCCCTCTTTCTTGCCATTCAAATTTCCTTTTCTTCTTTTCACGTCCAGACCACAGATCTACATTCAACAATGAACATTGTTCCAATTTAATTTTTCTAGTATAAAAATTTGATATTTTTTACTACCGTATTATGGTTTATATTTTATATTACGTTCTTTTCATTTGATTTTCTTAATTTCTTTCAATATTTTGATTTTGTTGCTTCTTTTATGTTCGATTCTTGCTTTTTTTTTTGTGTTCAACTTATTATCTTTATTTTTCTGCCACGAAGTCCTGTGGCAGACCAGGACTGAGTGGAATGAAGTTGTGTCTGATGGTTTTTCACTTTTGGTATGATGACACAACGGACTGCTCCTGGGAAATCTGGCACTTGGAGCGGGGTTTTGAACTTTTTGAGGACCTTTGGACTAGTGAGGGTGGGGTCTTGGAGGAAGCGGCCATGTAGAGGGTACCGAAGAAAAGCTGAGTTTTGCGTCTCAGGCCGCCAGATAGTACAGGAGCCCGGGACAGCCTAACCAGCATGTCCTGGCTGCTCTATCAGCTGGTGTATAATCCCGCCTGTCTTGTAGTTCCAGGTGGTGCCTGGATGGGGTCCTGCATTGCAGTGCGGGGGCTCTTCCGAGGCCACTACTGGTTGCTGAATCTAGGGCTAGCCCTACCAAACTGGTCCTCTGAAAATCAAAAAGGAATTCTCCTCCTCCTTTTTCAAAAAAAAAAAAAAATTCAAAATAAGTCAAAATAAGAAAAAAAATTCAAAACGCATTTTTTAAAACCCCCAACCCACCCTACCCAACTCACTGATTCTCAACATTGAAAGATTTCAAATACACGTTTTTATTCTTTCTCTTCCGACAATAAAATGTCAGAAAAATCACCTTTTGCAATATTCAAAAGCTCTCAAGGAATAGGCGGTGAACCGAAATCCGTTAAAAAAATTGCGTCCGGTGATCTTTGTGAAACTAAACGTCTGCTTTACAAACTAAATCCTTTCTTCTTGCGAAATCATTTTTTAGATTCTGTAACTTATTTCCGCATAAAAGCCTTAAATTACTTGTCGTGGTGTCATATCTGAACCTGACCTTGTTGACCACTTCTGATTCAGAAATTCTTGAAGGGTTTTCTGGTCAGGGTGTAATTCAGGTCAGAAATTAATTACAATAAAAAAGATGCCACCATTATTCCTACCAAACATTTAATTTTGAACTTTCAATAGCCCCAATCCTCAAACAATAAAAGCTGGTTATCTTAAACTGCAAAATACGTCCATATATTCCGAATCCTCTGCGCTGTTTCAAGTGCCAGAGGTTCGGACACTCTCTCAAACTGCCTGCCGAGGACAATTGACGTGCTCTAGATGTGCATCTGTTGGACATGCGTCCTCAGATTGCACTCTAGAGCAGAAATGCGTCAATTGTTCACAGCCTCATTCCGCTGATTCAAATTATGTCAAATGGAAAATAGAGAAAGAGATCCAAACAATAAAAACCAACAGAAACATATCCTATATTGAAGCCCGAAAATTTATAACCCCACAACCATCTCAAACTTACGCTCAAGTTGCCAAATCCATAACTGTTAATAATTCCTCACAAACTGATGAAACGATTACAAAAATAGTATGCCCACCTTTAAAATTACTACAACCATTAATAACCATTTCGAAACCTATTATGTCTCCCTCAATCCCTGAAGTTATTAAATCTTCTACATCAACTCAGGCAGAACTCGTACCATCCACATCTTCTGTTACAGTTGCATCTCCTTCACAATCTTCACCTCCTAATTCTGTAATAGATACTACTCCCACCACTTCTAATAGTTTATCTATCTCTGCTGCATCTTCCTCATCCCAGTCCGTTATTCCACCACCCTCTGATTCTTATAAAGTACAGGATGCCAAGAAACTAGCAAAAGCACGCTCAAGGAAAAGAAAAAAAGGAATTACTAAAAAAAATGAAGGAAGCAATAGTAGACATTAAGATGAATCCTCATAGACCTAAAAAACCGGCATCTGATGAGTCTACATCGGATGAGGACGAAATGATTGTCTACGACGTGGAAGATGAAATCGAATCAAATCCCGATTACGTGAAAGAAAATGGTAAGACCTATTACAAGGGACAATTACTTTTAACTCCACGAAACACAGAAAATAACTTTTTCCTTTTTCAATACCTGTCCAACTTGGTGGGGAATTCTCCCCACCAATCTGTATTTTAACATCTTTGTTATTAACATTTATATCTATAAATTTTAAAATTTTATAATATTTCTGGTAAAAAAATTTTTTAACTTTTAACGTTTTAACAAATGTTTGGCGCAGTTTAGCCGAAATTGGCTCTTGCGCCAATAACCCCAAAATTCACTCACTCACTCACTCGCCCGACACAGCCACAAGAATTTAACGATTCTGCTAGATTCTTTATTCTGAAAACTCCTACCACCTTTTCCGCCGTATCACCTTTTCTAATCGAGAAGGCGATCACAAGTAGCATTGGGCCGGTCAAGACAATTCACAAGATGCGCTCCGGGGACTTGTTCCTCGAAGTAGCATCGGCGAAACAGTCTTCCGTCCTCAGGACACTACGTAAAATGGCCCATCTTGACGTTACTATCGTTCCTCACAACACCCTCAACTATTCGCGAGGCGTCATCTCGGCAGCGGATTTGTTGAATGTGTCAACAGAGGAAATAAAGGAGAATATGGTGGATCAGAAGGTCTGTGAAGTTCGGCGCATTACGATTCGGCGGGATGGCCAGGTGCTTAACACTAAGCACCTCATCCTGACCTTTTCGACGCCTGAACTCCCACAGTCCGTAAAGGCCGCCTATCTCCATTGCCCTGTTCGACCTTACATTCCAAATCCGCTCCGTTGCTTTCAATGTCAAAAATTTGGTCATTCTAAAACAGTCTGCCACGGCCAGCCAACCTGCTCTAGATGTGCAGAGGTAGGCCATGATAGCGCAGACTGTAAAGCAAAGGAACGATGTGTCAATTGCAAAGGGGACCATTCATCGTTTTCTCGATCTTGTCCGACATGGATATTGGAAAAGGAGATCACGGCAGTTAAGATTAAGAATAAACTTTCTTATCCAGAGGCTCGGCGTGTTGTATCGTCACGCACGCCAGTTTCTGGAAAAAGCTATGCGTCGGCGATCAGCAAATCCTACGTATCCACAGCCATTCAAGTAGACGCGAGTACGGCTCCAACATCTGCGACAGCCGCATCTATAACACCGAAGAATGTTGCAGTGGATACACTTAAGTCTGTATCCCCTCCCCGAGATCATAAGAAGAACAGGAAAACACAGATCAAGGAATCGGGGTGCAATCCCACAAAAAAAAGAGGTCGAACCTCTCTAAAAAACTCCATGACATGGGAGACGATGTCATGGACATTCACGCCTCGCAAAGCGACGAAAGTCTGATGGACGATCTGTCGCCCAGACCTTCGTCTTCTGGCTCCTTGCGAGGAGCAAGTGCGAAGACTTCATGACCTCCTTTATCTCCTGGAACTGCCGCGGTCTAAGAACTCGACTTGATGATCTCAAATCATCATATCCACGCACAAGCCCGCATGCGTTGCTCTTCAGGAGACATTTCTGAAGAGTGCCATGACAATGCAAGTGCGTGGTTATAATTGTGTACGACGGGATGTAGATGGCGATACATCTCCAAACGGAGGTGTCCCCTCAGGGGGCTCACCTTCTTTAGGTGAGTGCGGGTTTCACGCTCCCGAGGTACCCTAGTGTTCTTTTCCTCTTTCCTTTTTCTTCTTCTCTACACTTTTATCCTTTTCCTGTTTTTCTTCCCTCGTTGTGATTCTGGAAGCGAGGGCTCCCCTTCAGAAGCTTGAGCCACTCTGATGCTTTTAGCTTCTATTGGGGATGAATCACCCATGTGTTTGCCGTGCGTGGAGACCCGTGTCCCTGGAAAGAAGGGTCCTGGTAATTGAGGGCAGCTAACACATTGCTTTGGCCCCTGCTTCAGGTAAACGGGAGGTGCACTTTGGTCCCATGTGCATCGATCGGCTGGTGGGACGGTTTACCGCCTGCTTGGGATCAAGCGATCGATACGTTTGCTGACAGCTGCGTTAAAGGTGGTGGTCTGCACAGGGACGTATTGTGAGCGTATAAGTTCCGGTTAGCACTGATGCTTCTGTACACTTTGTATGTTTTAAGCATCCCCTCGTTGGGCTCCATGGTGGGTGGTGCCGCTGGGGCTGGAATTTAAAACTTTAAATCTATGGCTACACTCATAGCGGATGGCCTCCCAAACGGCCAGGGAGCTCCCCTAAAAGAGCAAAACTTCTCTTCATTGAAGCAACAAATGTCTTTAAAAAACCTACATCATGCTAAATTTTTTGTTATTTATCGAACTGAGGGTGATACCTTTTCATCCGTCTCTCCATTTCTTATTCAGAAAGGACTATCTGCCACCGTTGGATCGGTTAAAGCAGTCAGCAAAATGCGTTCAGGCGATTTGCTGGTTGAAGTTAGCACAACTAAGCAAGCCGAACAGCTCTTGGCCCTGCAAATGTTGGCCAACATACCGATCACTGTCTTGCCTCATGCCAATCTTAATTCTTCTCGTGGTGTGATTTCGGAATCCGATTTGAACAATGTACCAGAACAAGAAATTCTGGAAGGCCTTCAAGATCAAAAAGTTTGTGCGGTCAGAAGAATCACTATTCAACGTGATGGTCAGGTTGTTAATACCAAACATCTGATCCTCACGTTCGCGTGTCCTGACTTGACACAGTTTATCACTGCAGGTTATTTACGTTGTTCTGTCCGTCCGTACATTCCTAATCCTCTCAGGTGTTTCCAGTGCCAGCGTTTTGGTCATTCTAAACCAACCTGTCGTGGAAAACCCACTTGTGCTCGTTGTGGTGCAGTGGGACACGACAGCGGAGAATGTAATGGTCCAGAAAAATGCGTTAATTGCAAAGGCGACCACCCATCGTACTCACGCTCATGCAGCACCTGGAACCTTGAGAAGGAAATCATCACAGTGAAAATTAAGAACAGGCTCACTTATCCAGAGGCACGGCTAGCTGTCACCAATCGTACACCTATACAAGGTCTCAGCTATGCTGCGGTGGCAAAGAAAGTCACTACAAGCTCAGGTACACAAACATCACCTGTTACAATAATTGACAATTCAAAAGAAAAGCTCCCGAACAACCATCTCAAAAACATAGCCCTCGAAAAGATAAAAAAAAAAAAAATAATTGTCAAACCTAAGACGACCTTAAAGAAAAAAACCTGGAAAAAACGTATCCTTGAAGATTGCGAGGGAAGCAAATTCCCTCTATGAATCAACTCCCGTCTCTAAAAGATCTCGGAGACGGAAAACTTCTCAAACCTCGGATGCCATGGACACAGACGTTAATCCTTCGGACACGGATTACGTCATAGGTCAGGCATCCGAAGAAGATGAAAGCCTTTTAGAGGCTAATTTTAAACAAGCGACGTCTAATCCCTTAACAGGGACCCTTCTGCCACTTTCACCCAAAAGATAACTTCCCTGGTTTCTTGAACTGTCGTGGTTATAGATCACATATAGCTGACGTAAAGGCCATTATACATAAGTATCGTCCGGTATGTGTAGCACTTCAAGAGACTTTCTTGAAGTCTTGTCACACGGCAAAGATACGTCGATATGGTTGTGTTCGGAAAGACACGGAGGGATCCTCTGTATCTGGAGGCGTATGTATTTTTACATCCCTCGATATTCCTTCTAGTGCTCTCTCACTCCATACCTCTTTTTGCAGGCTGTAGCCGTGAGAATTCACTCCACGAGCCTTTTCACAGTCTGTTGCCTTTACTTGCCACCTAATGTTGTTATCCGCCAACAAGACTTCAATGATTTGGTTGATCAATTACCAGCACCTTTTGTCATACTTGGTGACGTCAATGGACATAGCACTTTGTGGGGTAGTGTGAAGACGAACCATCGTGGCAGACAGATCGAACAGGTACTTTCTGATCACTGTCTCTGCCTGCTCAATCACGAGGAACCAACGCACTTTCACGAACCCACACGATCATTTCACACATTGGATTTGGCCATCTGCTCCCCGTCACTTTTACCTATATTAAATTTTTTTCTGTTGAAAAGGACCTATATAATAGCGACCACTTCCCTGTTGTCCTTTCTCACGATTATGATGCGGGTGGAAAAACCTTCCCACCTAGGTATTCTTATAGTCGTGCAGAATGGGCCCTTTTCTCACAGTTGGCTGTGATATCTGATGCAATGGTCAAGACAGAAAGTGTTGATACTGCTGTACAAGACGTCACCGATGTTTTGATTGATGCTGCTGATTTATCGATACCAAAGAGTTCAAGTCATTCATTCCAACGTTACAAACCTTGGTGGAATGCTGATTGTCAGACAGCGTATAAGAACCAGCGGAAGTTATGGGGAACCTTTCGTAGATATCCCACTACGGAGAATCTCATAGCGTTCAAACGTGCGAAAGCGTTAGCTCGTCGAATACGTCGTCAATGCCAGAGAGAATCTTGGATCAAGTATGTGTCTTCAATTACATCGTCAACTACCAGCCAACAGTTATGGAGGAAGGTCAAAGCAGCGAATGGCCTTTATCGGGACTTTTCTATTCCGATATTGGAAACATCGACTGCTTTGTATTCGTCACCTTTAGATGTGGCCAACTTGATCGGCAAAACATTTGCTAGTATGTGTCCAGCTCCGATTCATATAGCCCTGCATTCCAGGCGACTAAGAATCGTTTAGAGCGGACACCTATCAACTTCAGGTGCCGACAGCCTCTACCATATAACTGTGACTTTGACATGTTTGAATTGAAGAGAGCCTTATCATCGGCCCACAATACTAGTCCAGGTCCTGATGGAATATCTCTATGTATTGCTTCGCCATTTGAGCGCGGATTCACTAGTAAGTCTCCTTTACCTATTCAACCGAATATGGAGGGAGCAGGTGTATCCTACTCAATGGCAAGAAGCCATAGTGATCCCCATTTTAAAACCTGGACAAGATCCTAAGAACCCTCTCAGCTATCGACCGATAGCACTCACGAGCTGCCTTTGTAAGACACTAGAACGTATGGTCAATGCCCGTCTCGTTTATTAGTTAGAAAAGCACAAATGCATTCCTCTGTTTCAGAGTGGCTTCCGTAAAGGAAGATCCACTCTCGACAATATTATTACGCTCGAAAACAAAATTCGAAACGCTTTTGTCCGGAGGAATCATTTAGTTTCTATCTTTTTCGATATCGAGAAGGCGTATGATCGTACTTGGCGCTATGGGATACTTCACACTTTATTTGATTTTGGATTCAGAGGCAATTTGCCTACTTTTATTCAACATTTTTTAAAACTTCGTACTTTTAGAGTGAGACTGGCTGGCACTCTTTCTGCCCTTTTACCCAAGCTGAGGGAGTTCCTCAGGGGAGTATTTTGAGTGTCACCCTTTTTATATGTCATATCTCTCACATTTTAAATGTTTTATCGCCTTCTATACAGGCTTCACTATACGTGGACGATCTACAGATCAGTTGTGAAGGTTCGACATGCGCATGATTGAACGACAGTTGCAAACTGCCGTCAACAACATTTTAAAGTGGTGCGACACCAACGGTCATAGTATTTCGGCGAGCAAGAGTTGCTGCGTGCACTTTTGCCGCAAACGGGGTATTCATCCGACCCCCTAAATACGCATCCGTGATATACAAATTCCCGTAGTTCCCGACGTACGATTCCTGGAGTAATTTTCGACCGCCGGTCACTTTCCTTCCGCATATTTTACATTTGCGGAAGAAGTGTGAAAAGTCTTTTAAACCTCTTGAAGGTGTTGTCAAACACCTCTTGGGGGGCGGATAGACCATCATTACTCCGCGTGTATCAGGCAATCGTACTCTCTCGCATCGACTACGGATGTGTTGCATACGGATCAGCGTGCAACTCGACTCTGCAAAACTTGACCCCGTCCACCATATGGCACTGAGAATCTGCTCGGGTGCGTTTCGCACATCACCGGTGCAGAGTCTCTATGTTAATTGTCATCAGCTTCCTCTAGATCTTCGACGGAGAAAGCTGTCTCTTGCGTATTTTTTAAGATCTTGTCCGTGCCTTCACATCCTCTACAGAATGTGTATATGAGTACCAGCATGAAGAGACTTTATGATGCACGGCCGTCTAACATCCGGCCGTTTATGGATAGGATGAAGCTTCATATTTCTGAACTCGACCTACCTAACGTGCATATCCAGCAAAGGAACCTTTTCCTATTCCAACCTTGGAATACGCCACGGTTCCCTTATATCAACCCTTTTGCCACTTACAGTAAATCCACTGTAGCGCCTGTCGTCTTTCAACGCGTCTTCGCCTACCACCGCAGTCAGTATAGTCGTTATTCGGCCATCTACACTGATGGTTCGAAACGTGCAGATTACGTTGGCTGTGGAGTCGTGATTGAAGATATTATGCTCGGTTATAGGCTCGACACTTCTTGCAGCATTTTCACTGCCGAAGCTGTCGCCATTTACCGTGCACTTCAATTAATCGACTCCACTCTGCCCCGTAAATACTACATCTATACTGACAGCATGAGTGTACTAGAAGCGCTTGAAAACTACCACGATCGCTGCCATCCAGTGGTATGTACAATACTCGACATTACGAGTCGACTCTACAGCAAGGGTTTCGATATCGTGTTTTGCTGGCTACCAAGTCACGTAGGAATCATAGGCAACGAGCAAGCGGACAGCGCGGCAAAGTCGGCGACGACGCATCTGCCGCTAGCTGTTCCGCTATCGGATATGAAGCGCGTCATCATGCATCATATTTTTAACATCTGGCAGGAATCATGGAGTCAGCAGTTGGATAACAAACTGCACTCTGTGAAACCTGTCATAGGAGCATGGCCTGTGATGCCACTGCGAAGAACTGATGTCAAATTGACTCGTCTTCGCATTGGCCATACTCGCTTCACACACAGGCATTTGTTGTTTGGAGAACGTGCTCCTGAATGTCCTTCATGCCATGTCTCTTACACTGTTCATCACATTTTAATCGATTGTCCCGTTTTTAACCATCATCGCATCACCTTTTTCATAAATCTGTTTTAACCTTATCCGACTTGGTGGGGGAATCTCCCCACCAAAATCTATTTGCTTTTTATGAAGAAAAAATTGGATTTTTATATTTCATTTGACTTTTTAAAATGTTTTATCTTTACCTTTATTTTTTATATATGTGAATGCAGGCATGCACATATATAATTATTTTTATATCATTGTATTTTTCTTGTGTATTTTTAACCTAGTTTTAATATTTTAACAAACGTGTGGCGCAGTATAGCCAATTTTGGCTCTTGCGTCATAAAAATCCAAATTCACTCACTCACTCACCCAAACGGGCCTTTTGCGTCCCATCTATATCCCAGTAATGTCGTCACACTGCACACATCATTACAGGTTGTGGGCTGTTCAGATTCACATCCATTCTTTAGTCACAGTCTGTTGTGTTTATTTACCACCCAACGATGTTGTGCCACAAGTGGATTTGAATCGTTTAGTCAGTCAATTGCCAGCTCCATTTCTTCTGCTCGGGGCCTTTAACGGACACAGCCTCTGTGGGGGCATGATGTTACAAATTCTCGCGGGCGACAGATTGAACAGTTGATTTCGCTCACTGTCTCTGTCGGCTGAACAACGACGAGAAACGTATTTCCATGCACCCACGAGGACATTTCACTCCCTCGATCTAGCCATCTGTTCGCCAACTCTGCTACCGATGTTGAATTTCGAGGTTGCAAACGATCTGCACAACAGCGATCATTTCCTCTCCTAGTCTCGCATGTTAATGGTGCGGGGACACGTTTTCGTCCCCCCACTTATCATTTTCATCGCGCAGACTGGGATAAATTCACACGGTTAGCGATTATCACACGCACAATGGTCCAGAACAGGGCAGTTGTTGAAGCAGTCTTCAATGTCACTGCAGCTATTCGGAATGCTGCCGATGCAGCTTCCCAAACATCCAATTCCCTCGAAAGCTGTGCAAACCATGGTGGAACGCTTCCTGCCAACAAGCCAAAAGGACTAAAGGAGGGCGTGGGGTATTTTCAGGAGGTACCCCACAACTGATAATCTCATAGCGTTCAAACGTGCGAAAGCGTTCGCTCTTCGAAAACGTCGTCAATGCCAGAGAGAATCTTGGATCAAGTATGTGTCTTCAATCACATCGTCAACTACCAGCCAACAGTTATGGAGAAAGGTCAAAGCAGCGAATGGCCTTTATCGGGAATTTAACATTCCGATATTGGAAACTTCTACTGCTTTGTTTTCGTCACCTTTAGATGTGGCCAACTTGATTGGCAAAACATTTGCTAGTGTGTCCAGCTCCGATTCATATCGCCCTGCATTCCAGGCGACTAAGAATCGTTTAGAGCGGACACCTATCAACTTCAGGTGCCGACAACCTTTACCATATAACTGTGACTTTGACATGTTTGAATTGAAGAGAGTCTTATCATCGGCCCACAATACTAGTCCAGGTCCTGATGGAATATCCTATGTATTGCTTCGCCATTTGAGCGAGGATTCACTAGTAAGTCTCATTTACCTATTTAACCGAATATGGAAGGAGCAAGGGGTATCCTACTCAATGGCAAGAAGCCATAGTGATCCCCATTTTAAAACCTGGAAAGGATCCTAAGAACCCTCTCAGCTATCGACCGATAGCACTCACGAGCTGCCTTTGTAAGACACTAGAACGTATGGTTAATGCCCGTCTCGTTTACCAGTTAGAAAAGAACAAATGCATTCCTCTGTTTCAGAGTGGCTTCCGTAAAGGAAGATCCACTCGATAATATTATAACGCTAGAAAACAAAATTAGAAACGCTTTTGTCCGAGGAATCATTTAGTTTTCTATCTTTTTCGATATCGAGAAGGCATATGATCGTACTTGGCGCTATGGGATACTTCGCACTTTATTTGATTTTGGATTCAGAGGCAATTTGCCTACTTTTATTAAAAAGTTTTTAAATCTTCTTTACTTTTAGAGTGAGACTGGGTGGCACTCTCTGCTCCTTTTACCCAAGCTGAGGGAGTTCCTCAGGGAGTATTTTGAGTGTCACCCTTTTATTTGTCATATTTCATCCATCTTAAATATTTTATCGCCCTCTATACAGGCTTCACTATACGTGGACGATCTACAGATCAGTTGTGAAGGTTCAGACATGCGCATGATTGAACGGCAGTTGCAAACTGCCGTCAACAACATTTTAAAGTGGTGCGACACCAACGGTCATAGTATTTCTGCGAGCAAGAGTTGCTGCGTGCACTTTTGCCGCAAACGGGGTATTCATCCCGACCCCGAAATACGCATCCGTGATATACAAATTCCCGTAGTTCCCGACGTACGATTCCTCGGAGTAATTTTCGACCGCCAGCTCACTTTCCTTCCTCATATTTTACATTTGCGGAAGAGGTGTGAAAAGTCTTTAAACCTCTTGAAGGTGTTGTCAAACACCTCTTGGGGGGCGGATCGAACATCATTACTCCGAGTGTATAAGGCAATCGTACTCTCTCGCATCGACTACGGATGTGTTGCATACGGATCAGCGTGCAACTCTACTCTGCTCCTCAGGGGGCTCACCTTCTTAAGGTGAGTACGGGTTTCACGCTTTCGAGGTGCCCTAGTGATCTTTTCCTTCTCCCTAGGGGTTTACTGTCTTTGGTAAACACGGGCTTCACGAACCCGGGGAACCCTAGTGAACCTTCTCTATTTTCGGCCCTTTATCTCGCCATCCAAATTTCCCTTTTCTTCTTTTCCGGTCAAGACCACAGCCCATTTTTCTAAATTAACATTGTTCAAATTTAGGTTTTTCCACTGAAAAAAAACTTCCTATTTTTTATTAACATATTTTGATTTGCATCTTGTGTTCCGTTCATTTAATTTGTTTTTCGTATATTTCTTTGAATCTTTTGATTTGTGTTGCTTTATTTGTTTTTGACTAACACCGTTGGTTTCCGACCCGCATGTTTGCCGTGTGTGGCGTCCCGTAAGGAGGAAAATGGTGTCCTGGGATTACCTTTGGCCCACGCTTCGCTGTAGACGGGAGGCAGGAGTGAGCCCGCTCCTGTCAATCGGCTGGTGGTACCTCTCTTCGGAGTCCCCGAAGAGACACTGCTGTAGGGTTAGTGCTGCAGATAAGGGGTGTCGGGTTTACCCGTTGGATCCTCGCCCTGATGCTGTATCATTATATTCTGGGTGTACTTCAGGTAAGCGCCGTGCCTGGTTTTTTGCCAGATGACCGGCACACTGCCTCCCTTGTTGGACTCCGTGGTGGGTGGAGGCACGCCAGAATGAAGTTTTTTTTTTGTACGCATATGGATCCAAGTTTGCTGTGCCAGGGTAAAGGCCTTGTATTGCCCAACCTTTCAATCGACGAAACTGCTCAACGTGTGAGATTTTTGTTAATTTCCTTGCCTAACAATGCCATGTCTGTTCAATCACCATTTAAAATACATAAAGCTCTGAAGGGAATAGGTGGAGAGCCGAAATCGGTTAAAAGATTGCGATCCGGTGATCTACTTGTTGAAACCAGTTCTTCTACGCAGACAAAGTCCTTCCTACTTGCGAAAACATTTCTCAATTCACCTGTGAATATCATTCCACATAAATCATTAAACACATCCCGTGGAGTCATCTCTGAACCTGACCTTTTGGCCACCTCTGAAGCGGAAATCCTTGAAGGATTCTCCAATCAGGGGTCATTCAGGTCAGAAGAATAACAATAAAAAAGGATACAACTATTATACCGACTAAACACTTAATTTTAACTTTTAGTAGCCCCACACTACCTCAAACAATTAAAGCTGGTTATTTAAACTGTAAAATCCGTCCATACATTCCGAATCCTCTGCACTGTTTCAAGTGCCAGAGGTTCGGACACTCTCAAACTGCCTGCAGAGGACAATTGACGTGCTCAAGATGTGCATCTGTTGGACATTCTTCCGCAGATTGCAGTCTTGCGCAGAAATGCGTCAATTGTTCACAGCCTCACTCCTCTGACTCAAAACAGTGTCCTAAATGGAAAACTGAAAAAGAGATTCAAGCCTTTAAAACCAATAGAAATATTTCATACCTTGAAGCCCGAAAATTAATAGCACCACAGTTATCCCAATCTTACGCCCAAGTTGCCAAACCTTCAACTGTTACCAGTACAACCCAAACGGACGAAAATATTACACAAATTAAATGCCCGCCTTTGCAATTACTTCAACCTTTACTATCCGTTCCGCAGCCAGATAAGTCTAATTCAGTTTCCACATTGTCGTCTGCTACTCAGGCAGACCTTTTACTTTCCACATCTTCTATAGCAGCTACAATATCAGAGCCTCCGCACCTTATACCTGTGTCTGATACTCTACTTTCCACCACCAGTAATATGTTCACACCTATCGAACCATCTTCATCAATCATATCCGCTTCTACATCCAACTCCAGTATTCAACCCCCTTCTGCATCTTCAACACAGAATTTGAAAAAAAAGTCAAAATTTCGGGATAGAAAAAGGAAAAAAGAAGTGCTTAAATCAATAATTGATATAAAAATGGCTCAACACAGACCTAGCAAGCCGGCTCCAGTGGAATATTCTACTGATGATAAGGATATGATTGTATACGACGTGGACGAAGATGCAATCGAATCGAACCCTGATTATGTAAGAAAAGATGGGAAGACATTTTTCAAGGGATCATTGCTTTTAACTCCAACCAGAAGCAGAAGATAACCCTTTTTTAATATTTATCAGAATTCGTGGGGACTTCCCCCGCTTATCTATGTATTCTTAATTTGAAAATTATTTTTATACTTAAAATGTGAGATTTTACCTTTTTTAAATTGTAATTTTATCAAACCTTTTGGTTATTTTATACTTTTAATGTTTTTACGAATGTCTGGCGCAGTTTAGCCAAAAATGGCTCTTGCGCCAATAACTCCAACATTCACTCACTTCACGCAACTCTACTCTGCAAAAACTTGACCCCGTCCACCATATGGCACTGAGAATCTGCTCGGGTGCGTTTCGCACATCACCGGTGCAGAGTCTCTATGTTAACTGTCATCAGCTTCCTCTAGATCTTCGACGGAGGAAGCTGTCTCTTGAGTTTTATTTTAAGATCTTGTCCGTGCCTTCACATCCTCTGCAGAATGTGTATATGAGTACCAGCATGAAGAGACTTTATGATGCACGGCCGTCTAACATCCGGCCGTTTATGGATAGGATGAAGCTTCATATTTCTGAACTCGGCCTACCTAACGTGCGTATCCAGCAAAGGAACCATTTCCTATTCCAACCTTGGAATACGCCACGGTTCCATTATATCAACCCTTTTGCCACTTACAGTAAATCCACTGTAGCGCCTGTCGTCTTTCAACGCGTCTTCGCCTACCACCGCAGTCAGTATAGTCGTTATTCGGCCATCTACACTGATGGTTCGAAACGTGCAGATTACGTTGGCTGTGGAGTCGTGATTGAAGATCTTATGCACGGTTATAGGCTCGAAACTTCTTGCAGCATTTTCACTGCTGAAGCTGTCGCCATTTACCGTGCACTTCAATTAGTCGACTCCACTATGCCCCGTAAATACTGCATCTATACTGACAGCATGAGTGTACTAGAAGCGCTTGAAAACTACCACGATCGCTGCGATCCAGTGGTATGTACAATACTCGACATTACGAGTCGACTGTACAGCAAGGGTTTCGATATCGTGTTTTGCTGGCTACCAAGTCACGTAGGTATCATAGGCAACGAGCAAGCGGACAGCGCGGCAAAGTCGGCGACGACGCATCTGCCGCTAGCGGTTCCGCTATCGGATATGAAGCGCGTCATCATGCATCATATTTTTAAGATCTGGCAGGAATCATGGAGTCAGCAGTTGGATAACAAACTGCACTCCGTGAAACCTGTCATAGGAGCATGGCCTGTGATGCCCATGCGAAGAACTGATGTCAAATTGACTCGTCTTCGCATTGGTCATACTCGCTTAACACACAGGCATTTGTTTGGAGAACACGCTCCTGAATGTCCTTCATGCAATGTCTCTTACACTGTTTATCACATTTTAATCGATTGTCCAGTTTTTAACCATCATCGCATCACCTTTTTTAATTCATTACATTTAATTTTCCTGAATTGGTGGGAGAAATACCCCACCAAAACCTATTTGCTTTTATCAGGAGAATTGGTTTTTTATTTTTAATTTGACTTTTCAAAATCATTTACCTTGACATTTACTTTTTATATATGTGCATGCAGGCATGCACATCTATAATTTTTTCTGTGTCAATTTTCATGTGCGTTTTTACCCTGCTTTTAATATTTTAACAAACGTGTGGCGCATTATAGCCAATTTTGGCTCTTGCGCCATAAAATCTTACATTCACTCACTCACCCTCGCCCTGATGCTGTAGCATTATATTCTGGGTGTACTTCAGGTAAGCGCCGTGCCTGATTTTGCCAGATGACCGGTACACTGCCTCCCTTGTTGGACTCCGTGGTGGGTGGAGGCACGCCAGAATGAAGATTTTTTTTGTACGCATATGGATCCAAGTTTGCTGTGCCAGGGTAAAGGCCTTGTTTTGCCCAACCTTTCAATCGACGAAACTGCTCAACGTGTAAGATTTTTGTTAATTTCCTTGCCTAACAATGCCATGTCTGTTCAATCACCATTTACAATACATAAAGCTCTGAAGGGAATAGGTGGAGAGCCGAAGTCGGTTAAAAGATTGCGATCCGGTGATCTACTTGTTGAAACCAGTTCTTCTACGCAGACAAAGTCTTTCCTACTTGCGAAAACATTTCTGGATTCTCCTGTGAATATAATTCCACATAAATCGTTAAACACATCCCGTGGAGTAATCTCTGAAACTGACCTTTTGACTACCTCTGAAGCGGAAATCCTTGAAGGATTCTCCAATCAGGGGGTCATTCAGGTCAGAAGAATAACAATAAAAAAGGATACAGCTATTATACCGACTAAGCACTTAATTTTAACTTTTAGCAGCCCCACACTACCTCAAACAATAAAAGCTGGTTATTTAAACTGTAAAATCCGTCCATACATTCCGAATCCTCTGCGCTGTTTTAAGTGCCAGAGGTTCGGTCACTCCCAAACTTCGTGCCGTGGTCAATTAACATGCTCTAGATGTGCCTCCGTTGGGCATTCTTCCACGGATTGTACTCTAGAGCCGAAATGTGTTAATTGTGCCCAGTCTCATCCATCAGATTCTAAAATATGTCCTAAATGGAACTTAGAAAAACAGATACAAGAAATAAAAGCCAATAATAATATTTCTTATCCGGACGCACGTAAACTAATAGTCCCACAATCATCTCAAACTTATGCTCAAACTGCCAAATCCTCTAATAAAAACAGTACTCAAACAGATGAAAATATAACGAAAATAAAATGTTCACCTCTGAAATTACTGGAACCATTTTCATCCAAACCAAAACCAAATGCATCAATATCCACTCCTAATGTTTCCAGATCATAATCTTCAACCCAAGCCCAACTCTTACTATCCACCTCTTCCATACCAACTGCTTACTCAGAGTCTCAACCACCTATTCCAACATCTAATGACGCACCTTCCACTAATGATATGTTTACCCCTATTGGAACTTCATCCCCAATCATACCCACTTCCTCGTCTCACTCCGTTATTCAACCACCCTCTGCATCTAATATACAGGATACCAAGAAAATCTCAAAAGTCCGAGCGAGAAAACGAAAAAAAAAATAAATACTGAAAAAAATGAAGGACACAGTATTTGAGATTAAGATGGCTGAACATAGACCCAGAAAACCAGCTTCTGTGGAATATACAACAGACGAGGAAGACACCATTGTATACGACATGGGAGAAGAGATAGAATCTCCGAAAAATGGCAGTACTGTAGGAGAATCAAAAAAGGATATTGCGAAATATACCTGTATAACCCCTACCAAATATAAAAAGTGACTATATTTTTTATTGACATGAACTGTTTCAACTTTTTTAAAATAAAATTTTTACTGATTTTTTTTAATACTTTTGTTTTTAGATCTTGTCTGACTTGTTTGCTTTTCTTATTTGAAAACAAGTCATACGTGATTTGAACTTTTACCGTTTTTTCAGTCTTTTTACACATTTTATGAAAAATTTTAATATTTTAACGAATGTTTGGCGCAGTATAGCCAGGTTTGGCTCTTGCGCCATTAACCCCTAAATTCACTCACTAACCCAAGGCAAGGAGGATTTCTCGATATGAAAGAGTCCACGCCACCTAGCCATCCGCAACCAAGTTCCTCGTCCTCTGGGACCGCTTTCGGCAGAGCGTTCCATGGAGCCGTCACCGACGACGCACGCAACTCTTCCGCCGCATACCCTTCCCCGCAAGGATCCTTTCCGCTGCCCAATTAGTATCCCTACTGCGTGCTTCAAAATAAGATATGTTTTTATATGTTTTAATTTCTTAGATCTGCTTTTCTAATTTCTATTTTTGGCATAATTTTGAATCTGAAGGATGAGACTGCGTACAATTAACACATTTGGGCTCTAGAGTACAATCCGTGGAAGAATGCCCAACGGAAGCACATCTAGAGCATGTTAATTGGCCGCGGCAGGAAGTTTGGGAGTGACCGAACCTCTGGTATTTAAAACAGCGCAGAGGGTTTGGTATATAAGGACGGATTTTACAATTCAGATATCCAGCTTTTATTGTGTTTGGTAGTTAGGGGTTATTAAATGTCAAAATTAAATGTTTTGTGTTTTAGAATATGAAAAGGAATTAAACGCCAAATATATGTTAAAGTTTTAAAACATGTTATAAATTAAGTAAAAAGCACTAAACATATTGTTTCAATAAGTTAAAATATCAAATCATGTAAGAAATGTTTTCGAATGATAAAATCTACCATAATTTCGAGGGAATATCCCCACCAAGTCAGACAAATGTTTTAAAAAATGAGCAATTGAAAAATGTGAATTGAAAACAATGTTACAGCAGTCAAGGTTTTTTAAAAAAACAATTACATTCTGCTTTTTCTGAATAATGTTGGAGTTAAGGAGCGTATATATCCCTTAGGAATATTTGAAGGTCTTTCTTTTAAAACAAATTTATCCGTAGGATCTCATTCAAGTTCCTCCTCCACGTCATACATAAGCATGTCTTCGTCATCAGTCGTATACTCCGTAGGTGCCGACTTTCTGGGTTTATTTTGAGCTATTTTTATTTCTATTTCTGCTTTTTGTGCTGTTGTGCGTTTCCTTCTATTTTTTGACTTTTGTTTTAATTTCTTTGGGTGAGTGAGTGATTGTTTGGTTTAATGGCGCAAGAGCCAAATTTGGCTATACTTAATTGCTTTGGAATTTGTGATGAGTTAAAATGTGTATCATTGGATGCAGGAGCAGCAGACTCTGATAAAGAAACAGATTATTGAACGTCTTTTTTGAAAGGGTGGCAGATTTATTAGCAGCTGTAAGAACTGGGATACTTCTGTTAATAATGATGAAGCGGAAGTATTTAGGTTATATTGCTAGGGGTAGTAGTGGGAATGGGTATTGGTAACAAAGACTTAATTTGTATTGCAGGTATTTCTGCAGATGTGGAAGGATGATGATGATTGTGAGTTTTAATGGCGCAAGGGCCAATTTTCTCCAAGCTGCGCCAAACACTAGTTAAAAGAAAAAGTCATTTTGTAAAAGATAAAAGTATATGCATACATATAATATAGTAAAAATACAAAGAAACACACAAATCAAATCAAATGTAAAAATTCAATTTTTAAAAGCAAGGTAAAAAGTTTTTGGTGGGGAGTTTCCCCCACCAAGTCAGATAAGGTTAAAACAGATGTATGAAAGAAGGTGCTGCGATGACGGTTAAAAACGGGACAATCTATTAAAATATGACAAACTGAATATGGGACTTTGGACGAGGGACATTCTGGGGCATTTTCACCCAACAGAAGGTGCCTGTGCGTGAAACGAGTGTGATTAATGCGAAGTCGAGTCAAGCGGACATCATGTCTTCGCACTGGTAGTGCTGCCCAATGAGAAGTGGAAGCATGAATGCTATGCAGTTTGTTGAGGACCTGTTGATCCCAAGTCACTTGCCATACACGATGGATATAGTTCTGTGCAGAAGCTTTTAAATCCTGGGAGCAGACAGGCCACTGAATGTGATCAGACATGGATCGTGCAGCGGTATCAGCCTGTTCATTACCAAGTATACCCACGTGTCCAGGTACCCAGGAAAAAATATATCAAAACCCTTCCTATCTAGTTTTCGCACAAGAAGTATTTCTATCACAGTGGGGTGCCTATGCTCTGTTGAACAGTGGGGTGCCTATGCTCTGTTGAAAAGTGTACGGACTCTAAAACACACATGCTGTCAGTGTACATACAAAAAGGACGGTGGTTAGAAACTATTATATGCTGAAGTGCGACAAGAATGGCTGTTAATTCTGCACTAAAGACAGACATGGAATTAAGTTAAAACTTAAAATGGTACTATTAAGGTGCCTGACTAGTTGCGAAGACATTTTTTTGAAATTTTGCTGAAAATTTATTTTTAAACTCATTTTTTGTTTAATTATAACTGAAAACTAATAAAAACAGCAAAAACAATTTTCTTTCAATGTATTTTTTTTAAATATGGCCAATTTTAGGTTTAAATTAGACGTTATTTGTACGTTACGTTAAACATAGTAAAATAAATTCTAATGCATAATATTTCAAAAAACCCACATAATTTTACTCAAAAAACAGTTACAAATGAATTGACCTAATATCTTTGAAAAATTTTAATTTGTTACTGAACTAGAAGTCAAAAAGTGCACGCAATGCAAATTTTTCAAAAATTTCACATTTATCACACAGAAAAAAAATCATAAAAAAGGTAAATATGCTGTTTTTTCTTAATCTCTACGCCACAGCATACATACTATAATAATGCACAATTACACAAAATTACAGACAATTATCTATAGAACTTTTTGAGATATCATGTTTACCGTGTTGTAAAATATCAAAAAATCTGTTTCAGAGAAAAATGCATTTAAAGATTTAAAATTCAAAATTTAAAAAACTATACTGCTGAAAAAACCTAAAACCTCTATATATCAAAAGAACAAACATTTTCAAAGCAATTATGAATATTATATACTTTCTTCAAACTTCTATCTTTTAATATTTTTAACAATTTTATAGTGTCAAAAAGCTTTTTCTTAAAGTCTAAGTACACAGTTTACGAAATATAGATTAGACGTATAAAAAGCACTTTAAAAAAAAAACCTTATTGCATTAAAAATAAAAATATTTTACATAGAAAAACAAATATATATTATTCCATATTATTTTAGAAGTTAAGAAATATATCATACAAAATATATTTGTGTTGTTTTACCAGTAAACATTCACGAAAAACTCTTAAAAATATTGTTTCTCACAAAAGTTATCATACATTTTAGAATAAAAAATCCTGCAAAGAAGTACTTTAAAACCCTCCATATGAATATACTAAGCCTTCTGTTTTTTCATCCTTAGTACTTTTTGTTTTTCTAGCTGCTTTTCTTTTTTTTTCGAGACAATTTCGCAATCGGTAAAGAATGTCTTAAAGATGTTGAAATCCGTTGTTTATCAAATTTAAGTAACTCTTGGGCAACACTTTTAGGAAGGGAACCATTTACATTTTGAATTACTGATAATATACCAGCATAACCAGAATTATAAAGTATTAGAGCTAATAATGCACCCAAACGAAATGTTTCCAGTCCAAAAAATATATTTTTGGGAACAATATTCCACAAAATGTTGTTATAACTTTCATTGCAGTTCTGTGTCTTACCATGAAGACATTTTTTCAACAAAGTTTCATTACACAGTTTTAGATATGTAGGCTTTATTTGGTTTATAATTTTATTAGGAAGTCCTTGCTCAATTTCTTTGAGGGGACTCTCAGCTGCTTTTGCCCTTTGGTAACGACACCAACTCTCAAATCCTTCAGGACACTGTCCATGCAATGAATTGTTTTTTCCAGATACACAGTGAAAAAATGCAGCTATTACACTACTCGTCATCTTTTGTAGATTACCTACATTGCTTCAAATAGCTATTCCATAATAGTTCTGAATTCTGTCGATTAATTTATCAGTTAATTTATTTTTCCCTCCCAAACCTTTCGTCGTTTTTTTTTAATTGACGCAACCGCCCCCTACACGTTTCTGTACATGACCTATACACTCGAGTTTGGTTACTGTATTAATTCCATAAAAGTTTTAACAGATTCATATCCTTTTGAGTCCCCATCTCCGTAGTATTCATTGTACTGTACATTCCTCACATTTGATCTCTCAAATATACGGTAGGCTCCAACAACCTCCATGTTCCCCGCGGAACCTTTGTAGTTCGAACATACATGTTTCGATGATTGGCTATTGCCTTTCGCGCATATGTGGCAATATTGTGTCATAACTTCAATGTCTAAAATTTTACCGGTGTCAACTGATATGGCACTTACACACCCATTCAAAGATGAGTAGCCTCTGCGTTGCCAAGTACCATCAATGGATATTCCACATTTAGTGAAACTATTTGAGCCTTTGATTTCACTCAATGCAGCGTTGATGTTTTCTTGAGCAACGCGTTCAGTTGCTTTCAACAGTTTTCTTTCTTGATTGCGGAAAGCAAGTTTTGACAGGAAAGGTAAACCGAGGAAAGCACATAATTTTTTGCCAGCTGAAAATCCTTTCCCGATTATCCTTAGCCCCAAAACAATTGAAGAGTTTATAAGACAAGAACCTTTCATCTTCTCTGTCGTAGGGAAACCTTTAAAGAAGGAGCAGTTTTTGCACTTTAGGTTCATATGTGAGCATAATCCACTGACAGTCTTCTATAAGTTCCAACCCCTCAGGGGGCTCACCTTCTTTAGGTGAGTACGGGTTTCACGCTCCCGAGGTGCCCTAGTGATCTTTTCCTTCTCCCTAGGGGTTTACTGTCTTTGGTAAACACGGGCTTCACGAACCCGGGGAACACTAGTGAACCTTCTCTATTTTCGGCCCTCTTTCTTGCCATTATAATTTCCATTTTCTTCTTTTCCACCTCAGGGGCTCACTTTCGGGTGAGTACGGGAGGCCACGTCCCCGAGGTACCCGAGTGAATTTTGAAAAGAAAGAAAAACCCAAAAAAATATTTGTTTAGTTAGTGTTTTAGTTACAGGACAATATTTAACGTTATATTTAGTTCAGTTCGGGGTTGTTTTGTGGTTAATTTTAATTTGGATATTTTGAGTTTCATTATTTCTACTATTTTACTTTTAGTTTATTTCTTTGGGGTATTTAAAACAAATGAATTTTACTTTTCGATTTATGTAATGTTAAGACTGGTTTTTGAGTCTGACCCGCATGTTTGCCGTGTGCGGCGACCCGTACCGGGGGAAAGTGGAGTCTGGGGTTCCTGTTGCGTGCCCTTTGGCCCATGCTTCTCCGTAGACGGGAGGCAGGAGTGAGCCCGCTCCTGTCAATCGGCTAGTGATTAGTTCTGCGGATTCCAATACGGGTTCTTTTGGAATACCAAAGACGGTTGCTTTAGGGTTAGTGTTGCAGTTAGGGGTGCCCTGGGTGAACTGGCGGATCACGTCCCGAACCTGTAATACTATACTCCAGTACCACCTCTGAGGTAAGTGCCGTGCCTGACGCATGTCAGATGACCGGCGGGCTGCCTCCCCTTGTTGGGCTCCATGGTGGGTGGAGGCGTACTGGGATGAACACGAAAAACACTCATGGAACCCGTCAGTAATTCTCCTTCAGTGGAGCACCGTAAGCTCGAATTTTCTGATTCATTTCGATACTTTATAATGAAAACTCCTGAAACCTTTACGTCTATTTCTCCATTTCTAATTGAGAAAGCTTTTACTAGCAGTATTGGGGAGGTCAAATCGATTCGCAAGATGCGCTCCGGGGACTTGTTCCTCGAAGCGTCGTCGGCGAAACAGGCGACCGCTCTTATAAATCTGCAAAAGCTCGCTCATTTAGACGTAACCGTGGCTCCTCATACTACTTTGAATTTTTCGCGAGGCGTTATTTCACCAGCGGATTTTCTCCATGTGTCGACTGAGGAAATCAAAGAGAACATGAAGGCCTAAAACGTCTGTGATGTTAGGCGTATAACGATAAGGCGGGATGGACAGGTGCTGAATACAAAGCACCTCATCCTGACCTTTAATACGCCTGACCTTCCACAGACTGTTAAAATGGCCTACATCCGATGCCCAGTCCGACCATACATTCCGAATCCGCTGCGATGCTTTCAGTGCCAGAGATTTGGACATTCAAAAACAGTCTGCCGCGGCCAGCCAACCTGCTCTAGATGTGCAGAGGTAGGCCATGATAGCGCAGACTGTAAAGCAAAGGAACGATGTGTGAATTGCAAAGGCGATCATTCATCGTTTTCTCGCGCTTGTCCAACCTGGCTACTCGAAAAGGAGATCACGGCCTTGAAAATAAAAAATAAAATTTCGTATCCGGAGGCTCGGCGTGTTGTATCGTCACGCACGCCAGTTGCTGGAAAAAGCTATGCGTCGGCGACCAGCAAATCCTACGTATCCACAGCCATTCAAGAAGACGCGAGTACGGCTCCAACATCTGCGACAGCCGCATCTATAACACCGAAGAATGTTGCTGTGGATACACTTAAGTCTTGTATCCCCTCCACGCGATGTTAAGAAGAACAGGAAAACACGCATAAAGGACTCGGGGGTGCAATCCCACAAAAAAAAAAGAGGTCGAACCTCTCTAAAAAACTCCATGACATGGGAGACGATGTCATGGACATTCACGCCTCGCAAAGCGACGAAAGTCTGATGGACGATCTGTCGCCCAGACCTTCGTCTTCTGGCTCCTTGCGGGGAGCACGTGCGAAGACTTGATGACCTCCTTTATCTCCTGGAACTGCCGTGGTCTAAGGACTCGACTTGCTGATCTCAAATCCATCATATCCACGTACCAGCCCGCATGCGTTGCTCTTCAGAAGACATTTCTGAAGAGTACCATGACAATGCAAGTGCGTGGTTTTAATTGTGTACGACGAGATGTAGATGGCGATACATCTCCAACCGGAGGTGTATGCCTCTTCACATCTAATCTGTATCCCAGTACTGTCGTCACACTGCACACATCGTTACAGGCTGTGGCTGTTCGGATTCACGTCCATTCTTTAGTCACAGTCTGTTGTGTTTATTTACCACCCAACGATGTTGTGCCACAAGTGGATTTGAATCATTTAGTCAGTCAATTGCCAGCTCCTTTTATTTTGCTCGGTGACTTTAACGGACACAGCTCTTTGTGGGGGCATGATGATACAAACTCTCGTGGGCGACAGATTGAACAGTTGATCTCGGATCACTGTCTCTGTCTGCTGAACAACGACGAGAAAACGTATTTCCATGGACCCACGAGGACATTTCACTCCCTCGATCTAGCCATCTGTTCGCCAACTCTGCTACCGATGTTGAATTTCGAGGTTGCAAACGATCTGCACAACAGCGATCATTTCCCTCTCTAGTCTCGCATGTTAATGGTGCGGGGACGCGTTTTCGTCCCCCACTTATCATTTTCATCGCGCAGACTGGGATAAATTCACGCGGTTAGCGATTATCACCGGCACAATGGTCCAGAACAGGGCAGTTGATGCAGCAGTCTTCAATGTCACTGAAGCTATTCGGAATGCTGCCGATGCAGCCATTCCCAGAACATCTAATTCTCCTCGAAAGCTGTGCAAACCATGGTGGAACGCTTCCTGCCAACAAGCCAAAAGGAACAAAGGAGGGCGTGGGGTATTTTCAGGAGGTACCCCACCACTGATAATCTCATAGCGTTCAAACGTGCGAAAGCGTTAGCTCGTAGAATACGTCGTCAATGCCAGAGAGAATCTTGGATCCAGTATGTGTCTTCAATCACATCGACAACTACCAGTCAACAGTTATGGAGAAAGGTCAAAGCAGCGAATGGCCTTTATCGGGATTTTAACATTCCGATATTGGAAACTTCTACTGCTTTGTATTCGTCACCTTTAGATGTGGCCAACTTGATTGGCAAAACATTTGCTAGTGTGTCCAGCTCCGATTCATATAGCCCTGCATTCCAGGCGACTAAGAATCGTTTAGAGCGGACACCTATCAACTTCAGGTGCCGACAACCTTTCCCATATAACTGTGACTTTGACATGTTTGCATTGAAGAGAGCCTTGTCATCGGCCCACAATACTAGTCCAGGTCCTGATGGCATATCCTATGTATTGCTTCGCCAATTGAACGAGGATTCACTAGTAAGTCTCCTTTACCTATTCAACCGAATATGGAGGGAGCAGGTGTATCCTACTCAATGGCAAGAAGCCATAGTGATCCCCATTTTAAAACCTGGAAAAGATCCTAAGAACCCTCTCAGCTATCGACCGATAGCACTCACGAGCTGCCTTTGTAAGACACTAGAACGTATGGTCAATGCCCGTCTCGTTTACCAGTTAGAAAAGAACAAATGCATTCCTCTGTTTCAGAGTGGCTTCCGTAAAGGAAGATCCACTCTCGACAATATTATTACGCTAGAAAACAAAATTCGAAACGCTTTTGTCCGGAGGAATCATTTAGTTTCTATCTTTTTCGATATCGAGAAGGCGTATGATCGTACTTGGCGCTATGGGATACTTCGCACTTTATTTGATTTTGGATTCAGAGGCAATTTGCCTACTTTTATTCAACATTTTTTAAAACTTCGTACTTTTAGAGTGAGACTGGCTGGCACTCTTTCTGCTCCTTTTACCCAAGCTGAGGGAGTTCCTCAGGGGAGTATTTTGAGTGTCACCCTTTTTTATATGTCATATCTCTCACATTTTAAATGTTTTATCGCCTTCTATACAGGCTTCACTATACGTGGACGATCTACAGATCAGTTGTGAAGGTTCGGACATGCGCATGATTGAACGACAGTTGCAAACTGCCGTCAACAACATTTTAAAGTGGTGCGACACCAACGGTAATAGTATTTCGGCGAGCAAGAGTTGCTGCGTGCACTTTTGCCGCAAACGGGGTATTCATCCCGACCCCGAAATACGCATCCGTTATATACAAATTCCCGTAGTTCCCGACGTACGATTCCTCGGAGTAATTTTCGACCGCCGGCTCACTTTCCTTCCGCATATTTTACAATTGCGGAAGAGGTGTGAAAAGTCTCTAAACCTCTTGAAGGTGTTGTCCAACACCTCTTGGGGGGCGGATCGAACATCATTACTCCGATTGTATCAGGCAATCGTACTCTCTCGCATCGACTACGGATGTGTTGTATACGGATCAGCGTGCAACTCTACTCTGAAAAAACTTGACCCCGTCCACCATATGGCAATGAGAATCGGCTCGTGTGCGTTTCGCACATCACCGGTGCAGAGTCTCTATGTTAACTGTCATCAGCTTCCTCTAGACCTTCGACGGAGGAAGCTGTCTCTTGCGTTTTGTTTTAAGATCTTGTCCGTGCCTTCACATCCTCTGCAGAATGTGTATACGAGTACCAGCATGAAGAGACTTTATGATGCACGGCCGTCTAACATCCGGCCGTTTATGGATAGGATGAAGCTTCATATTTCTGAACTCGACCTACCTAACGTGCGTATCCAGCAAAGGAACCTTTTCCTATTCCAACCTTGGAATACGCCACGGTTCCATTATATCAACCCTTTTGCCACCTACAGTAAATCCACTGTAGCGCCTGTCGTTTTTCAACGCGTCTTCGCCTACCACCGCAGTCAGTATAGTCGTTATTTGGCCGTCTACACTGATGGTTCGAAACGTGCAGATTACGTTGGCTGTGGAGTCGTGATTGAAGATATTATGCACGGTTATAGGCTCGACACTTCTTGCAGCGTTTTCACTGCCGAAGCTGTCGCCATTTACCATGCACTTCAATTAATCGACTCCACTATGCCCCGTAAATACTGCATCTATACTGACAGCATGAGTGTACTAGAAGCGCTTGAAAACTATAACGATCGATGCCATCCAGTGGTATGTAAAATACTCGACATTACGAGTCGACTGTACAGCAAGGGTTTCGATATCGTGTTTTGCTGGCTACCAAGTCACGTAGGAATCATAAGCAACGAGCAAGCGGACAGCGCGGCAAAGTCGGCGACGACGCATCTGCCGCTAGCGGTTCCGCTATCGGATATGAAGCGCGTCATCATGCATCATATTTTTAAGATCTGGCAGGAATCATGGAGTCAGCAGTTGGATAACAAACTGCACTCTGTGAAACCTGTCATAGGAGCATGGCCTGTGATGCCAATGCGAAGAACTGATGTCCAATTGACTCGTCTTCGCATTGGTCATACTCGCTTCACTCACAGGCATTTGTTGTTTGGAGAACGCGCTCCTGAATGTCCTTCATGCAATGTCTCTTACACTGTTAATCACATTTTAATTGATTGTCCACTTTTTAACCATCATCGCATCACGTTTTTTCATACATCTATTTTAACCTTATCTGACTTGGTGGGGGAATCTCCCCACCAAAATCTATTTGCTTTTATGAAGAAAATTGGTTTTTTATATTTAATTTGACTTTTTAAAATGTTTTAACTTTAACTTTATTTTTATGTCCTTGTGTTTTTTCTTTATTTTTACCATGGCGCAGTTTAGCCAATTTTGGCTCTTGCGCCAATAACCCCAAATTTCACTCACTCCGAAGAGACACTGCTGTAGGGTTAGTGCTGCAGATAAGGGGTGTCGGGTTTACCCGTTGGATCCTCGCCCTGATGCTGTAGCATTATATTCTGGGTGTACTTCAGGTAAGCGCCGTGCCTGGTTTTTTGCCAGATGACCGGCATACTGCCTCCCTTGTTGGACTCCGTGGTGGGTGGAGGCACGCCAGGATGAAGTTCTGTACGCATATTTATGGATCCAATGCTGCTGTGCCCGGGTAAAGGCCTTGTTTTACCCAAAAAACCTAATGTCGATCAAATTGCTACAAATGTTAGATTTTGTTGATACCATTACAAAACGTTGAAATGTCTAAAAAATCCCCATTTGCCATTCATAAGTCACTGATTGGAATAGTTGGAGAACCGAAAACTGTCAAAACGTTTAAGATCCGGGGATATACTAATAGAAACTCATACCTCTTTACAAACGAAATCTTTTCTCCTAGCGAACACTTTTCTAGATTCTCCCGTTACAATATGTCCTCATAAATTACTGAATACTTCTCGCGGTGTCATATCTGAATCCGACTTGCTGAGTACTCCTGAATCAGAAATACTTGAAGGATTTTCTGATCAGGGTGTGATTCAAGTCCGGAGTATTACAATAAAAAAAGATGCTACCATTGTCCCTACGTAACATTTAATTTTAACATTCAATAGACCGAAACTTCCGCCCGCAATAAAAGCTGGCTATCTTATTTGCAAAATTCGCCCGTACATTCCGAACCCTCTGCGCTGTTTCAAGTGCCAGAGGTTCGGTCACTCTCAAACTTCGTGCCGTAGTCAATTAACATACTCTAGATCTGCATCTGTTGGACATGCTTCCACAGATTGCAGTCTAGAGCCTAAATGTATTAACTGTTCACAACCCCACACTGCTGATTCCAAACTTTGCCCGAAGTGGAAAACCGAAAAACAAATTCAGGAAATTAAAACTAATAAAAATATAACATATGTTGAAGCCCGAAAACTAATAGTGCCACAATTAGTCCAAACCTATGCCAAGGCTGCAAAACCCTCAATAGTAAACAATTCCACCCAAACCGATGAAAACATCACAAAAATAAAATGCCCGTCATTAAATTTACTCCAACCGCTTTCATCCCTCCCTAAACAGAATAAGTTAATATCCACTCCTGTTATTTCCATGTCATCTTCATCAACCCAAGCAGAACTACTTCCTTCCACAATTTCCAAAGCAGCTGCAGTTTTACAGCCTGGGCCACCTATTCCTATGTCAAATGACATACTTTCCAATAATATGTTCACCCCAATTGAATCTTCCTCAAACGTATCCACTTCCTTATCCAACGATATTCAACCCCCTTCTACATCCAGTACTGTACGGGATTCCAAACAAAATTCAAAAACACGAATAAGGAAACGAAAAAAAGAATTCCTAAAAAAATTAAATGAGGAAAAATAGAAATAAAGATGGCGCCGTACAGACGTAAAAAACCAGCTCCAACAGACTACACGACGGATGAGGAAGATATTATCACATACGACGTTGAGGAAGATGAACTTGAACAGCGTCCTAATCTTGTTCAAAAAGACGGTAGGCAATATTGGAAAGATTCATTACTTTTAACACCGACCAGACTTCGAAAATAACTTTCTCAATAGTACCTTTTGAACTTTGGGTAAATACCCCACCAATATCAGTTTTTAAATTTGCGATTGAATTTTAAGAAATTTTGGATTTTACCTTTTTTTACCTGTAACTTAGTTTATTTTTAAAGATTTTATACTTTTAATGTTTTAACAAATGTCTGGCGCAGTATAGCCGAAATCGGCTCTTGCGCCAATAAACCCCACAATCACTCACTCACTCACTCTATAAGTTCCAAGCCCTGAGAATAACAATCAGGACAACAAACTATGGCAAAAAATGAAATCAAAGTTGTCCAGCTGACAATTCTATTGTCTTTAGAAGTTTCAAACAATCTTTCTGAGAAAATTTGCAAACTTGTATGGCTTGATTCCAACTTTTTGGCACTAGCGGATTCAGTAGAATTGAGCTCAGATGTTTCATCATTCTCATTAATAGTGGCACGAATGGTATAACGATTTCCAGTAAATCGGCGCTTCTTAGACCTCCCAGATCTTGATTTAGCCATAATTAATCAATATTTTGTCTTAAGAAAGACAGTTTTTTTCATAAAATATATCAAAATAATAAATTAAACGAGGAGCGAAGAATCGAGTAGCTACAACATAAGCAAATCGAAAAATGACAACAAACCTGTAAAGTTGTTGGCAAATTTTACTAAAACTATTAAATAATTTTTAAAAGAATATCGCCATATTCAGTTTTAATGTTAACAAAATTAATATTTTATAAATAAATTCAATAAAATTCCAAAAAAGCGTAAAAATCTTTCAAATTCAAAGTACTTCCGGTTTCGATTTCTAACTTCCGGTTCGTTTTTGTTGTTCTCACTTGACATAAAAACTGCTATAACTTCGTAAATAATTGGAGTACAAGCAAAAGTAAGGTATTTTTAGAAAGAAGAAAATTCAAATATTAAAAATATCAAATAAATTTTTTTGTCATGTTCATCAAAATTGACGATTTTACACTAGTCAGGCACCTTAAAAACAACACCACACCCAACATGTCCTGCAGTCTTCGACCCGTCCGTGTAGACGGGTATGTACTTAGAATATTTACTGCGATGGAAAGAAAAGAGTTGTTGATAAATAACAGCAGCAGTACCTGCTTTGTCATAGCCCGAAAAGGGGTTGTGATAGTGAAAAATTTGGATGTCCCAGGGTGGAAAAGCAAGGATATTATTTTCCTGGGTATTTATGTTATTTAAATGAGCGTCGTTTGCTCTTTCTGAAAAAGGTTTGATGTTAAATGAACGGGCTTCATAAAGTCGGTTGAGAACAATGGCAAGAGAAAAGGGTTTTAATGAATGAGAAGGAACAGACATGGCACGAATAAAATAATTTGCACTTAATTGCCTCCGCCTTAGTTCTAAAAGTGGTGGATGGCATACCACATACAAGCTGGTAACAAGCGAGGTTCTGAAGGCACCAGAGCAGATTCTCAGAGCAGTGTGATATACTGTGTCCAGTCGTTTTAATACAGATGCACGAGCAGAACCGTACACTACACATCCATTGTCCAAACGTGAAAGTATTAGTGCGTGGTACACTCGGAGTAACGAGACTCTATCCGCTCCCCATAAAGTGTTTGATAGTACTTTTAAGATGTGGAGGGATCGTTCACACTTCTTCCGCAAGTAAAGGTTATGCGGAAGGAAAGGCAATTTAGAGTCAAAGATTACTCCGAGGAAGTGCACTTCACTGACTACAGGTATTTGATGCTTTCTGATATGAATAAAAAGGTCTGGGTGTAGGTTACGTTTTCTGCAAAAATGGACACAGCTGCTTTTGGAAGGAGATATTGTGTGTCCATTCTGATCAATGCCAGAGAATTTCACCACTTAACTAAACGATTGACAGTTGTTTGCAGCAGTCGCTCAATTAGTCACAAGTCTGAACCTTGACAAGAGACTTGCAGATCATCAACATAAAGCATTCCTCGCACTGAAGGTGGAAGGTGATGAAGTATGCTACTCATATAAATATTAAAAAGGGTAACGCTCAAAACGCTACCCTGAGGAACACCTTGATCTTGAATGAATTTATGAGAAGATGAGTGACCAATGCGTACATTAACATAACGAACGGCTAAAAAGTTAATAGGAAGATTTTTTTCCCCTTAATCCAAAATTATACATATTACGGAGAATCCCATAACGCCAAGTTCGGTCGTATGCCTTTTCTATATCAAAGAAAAGGGAAACCAAGTGGTTTCTCCTAACAAAGGCATCCCTGACTTGGGATTCTAAAAAAACAAGGTTATCAAGAGTGGATCGGCCCTTACGGAATCCACTCTGCAGAGGAGAAATACACTTTTCTTTCTCTAAAACATATACTAAACGAGTATTTACCATACTTTCAAAGGTCTTACAGAAGCAGCTCGTCAGAGCAATGGGACGGTAACTCAGAGGATCTGTTGCCACCTTGGCCGGGTTAAGGATTGGAATCACAATGGCTTCTCTCCAGTTAGAGGGAAAGTAATGCTATTTCCAAACTCTGTTGAATAGAAAAAGAATGTTGGCCAGAGAGTTTGGATTTAGATGATGGAGCATCGTGAAAGTGATTCCATCCGGTCCAGGGCTTGTATTGTGCGCTTGTAAGAGTACCTTTTGTAACTCAGTCATCGTAAAATCACAATTATATGGAAAAAAAGGAACGAGTGAAAATGTTAATCGGGGTACGTTCTGCTTGCCTCTTTATTTCGAGAAAATGAGAATTATAAGAGGCTGCACTCGATACACTCTGAAAAGTTTCACCCAGAATGTTGGCAATTTCGACTGGGGAAGAAAAGACAGAGTTCGAGGTTTGTAAAATAGGGAAAGAAAGTTCCTGATATATTCCGTTAGCAGCCTTAACCTTTTTCCATAATTGTTTACTGGACGTTGACGAAGTGAGTGAGGACACATATCGAATCCAGGATTGCCTCTGACTTTGACGCCTTACTCTGCGAGCATTTCTTTTTGCCTTTTTGAACGCCAAGAGATTTTCCGTAGTGGGATATCTGCGAAAGATTCTCCATAACTTCCGCTGGTTCTGATATGCTGTCTGACAATCAGCATTCCACCAAGGTTTGTAACGTTGGAATGAATGACTTGAAACTTTTGGTATGGATAAATCAGCAGCAGCAATCAAAACATTGGTGACCTCTTGTACAGCAGTATCAATATTTTCTGTCTTGACAATTGCATCAGTTATCTCAGCAAACTGTGTGAAAAGGGCCCAGTCTGCACGATGATAAAAATACGTAGGTGGGAAGGTTTTTCCACCCGGATCAGAATCGTGAGAAAGGATAACAGGGAAGTGGTCACTATTATACAGGTCCTTCTCAACGAACAAATATAAATGAGGTAAGAGTGATGGTGAGCAGATGGCCAAATCTATTGTGTGAAAGGATCGTGTGGGTTAATGAAAGTACTTTGGTTCCTCGTGATTAAGCAGACAGAGACAGTGATCAGAAAGCACCTGTTCAATCTGTCTGCAACGAGGGTTCGTTTTCGCACTACCCCAGAGAGTTCTATGTCCATGGAAGTCACCAAGAATGATAAAGGGTGCTGGCAAATGATCAACCAGATTGTTCAAGTCATGTTGGTGGATAACAGTATTGGGTGGCAAGTAAAAACAGCAGACTGTGATTAGGCTCGTGGATTGGATTCTCACGGCTACAGCCTGCAACGAAGTATGGAGTGGCAGAGCACTAGATAGAACATCGAGGGACGTAAAATACATACGCCTCCGGACTCGGAGGTTCCTCTGTGTCTTACCTTACACAACCATATCGACGTATTTTTGCCATGTGACAAGACTTAAAGAAAGTTTCTTTAAGAGCTACGCATACTGGATGGTACTGACGTATGATGTCTTTTACGTCATCTGTATGCGATCTATAGCCACGACAGTTCCAAGAAACCAGGGAAGTTATTTTTTGGGCGAACTTGGGTAAAGGGGCCCTTTTAGGGATTATCTGCCACTTGTTTAAAATCAGCCTCTAAAAGGCTCTCATCTTCTTCGGATGTCAGACCTGTGACGTAAACCGTGTCAAAAGGATTAGCGTCTGTGTTCAAGGCATCCGAGGTTTTAAAAGTTTTCCGTCTCCGAGATTTTTTGGAGACGGGAGTTGTTTCATTGGGGGAATCTTGTTCCCTCTCAATCTTTATGGATGAGTTTTTTTCAGGATTTTTCTTTAAATTGGATGTAGGTTTTATGTGCATTAAGTCTATTTTTATGTTGTCTTTTCGGGGACGATGTAGTGGAGATGGTTCTTTAATTTTCCCTTTTGTCTTAGACATGGGAGTTGGTGGCTGGGGATTCGATATAGTAGATTTTTTTGAGGAAATGGAAGGTAAGAGTTGCGTTCGGGCAGAGGATGATGTGGTAATAGCAGTAGGAATATTTGTTCTTTGTTTGGATGATAGTGGTGCAAGTAATTTTAAAGGTGGGCAGTTTATTTTAGTTATATTTTCAACTGTTTGGGTAGAATTATTTAAAGTAGAGGACTTGACAGCTTGAGCGTGGGTTTGAGGTAACTGTGGGACTATTAATTTACGTGCTTCTGGGTAAGAAATATTTTAAGTTGTTTTTATTTCCTGTATTTGTTTCTCTATTTTCCATTTAGGGCATAATTTTGAGTCTGATGGATGAGGCTGTAAGCAATTAATACATTTAGGCTCTAGACTTCAATCTGTGGAAGCATGTCCAACAGATGCACATCTAGAGCAAGTAAGTTGACCGCGGCAGGAAGTTTGTGAGTGTCCGAACCTCTGGCACTTAAAACTGCTCAGAGGATTCGGAATATATGGACGTACTTTGCAATTTAAGTATCCAGCTCTAATGTTTGATGGTAATTTAGGGCTATGGAAGGTTAGAATTAAATTTTTAGTGGGGAAAAGGGATGAGGCTTTTTTTACTGAAATTCTTCTGACCTGGGTAACACCCTGGTCTGAAAGTACTTCCAAGATTTCTTTTCAGAGGAAGACAAAAGATCTGTTTCGGAGAGGACACCTCGACTTGAATTCAATGATTTTTGAGGAGTTACGGCTAACGGAAAATCTAAAAATGTTTTAGCCAACAAAAAAGATTTACTTTGTAACGCAGATGTAGTCTCGATTACTAAGTCACCAGACCGTAGTTTTTTAATAGAATTCGGTTCTCCACCTATTCCTATTATAGCTTTGTGGACAACAAAAGGAGATTTTCGTGCCATTTCACAGTTTGGTAAAGATAAAATTAAAAAAGCGTGAACATTTAGCAACGTTGTCAATAAGAAGGTTGGGTAATCCCGGGCATGAATTCAAACAATACATGGGCCGAGCATCATGAGTTCGGTAGGGTGGGATGGGGGTTTTAATAAATGCGTTTTGAGTTTTTTCCTTATTTGGATTTATTTTGAATTTTTTGTTTGAGAAAGGAGGAGGAGAATCCCTTTTGATTTTCAGAGGACTAGCTTGGTAGGACAAGGCCTAGATTCAGCAACCAGTAAAGGCCTCGGGAGAGCCCCCCGCTCCGCAATGCAGGGCCCCATCCAGGCACCACCTGGAACTACAAGACAGGCGAGATTATACACCAGCTGATAGAGCAACCAGGACATGCTGGTTAGGCTGCCCCGGGCTCCTGTACTATCTGGCGGCCTGAGACGCAAAACTCAGCTTTTCTCCTGTACCCTCTACATGGCCGCTTCCTCCAAGACCCCACCCCCCTCAGGGGGCTCACCTTCTTTAGGTGAGTACGGGTTTCACGCTCCCGAGGTGCCCTAGTGATCTTTTTCTTCTCCCTAGGGGTTTACTGTCTTTGGTAAACACGGGCTTCACGAACCCGGGGAACCCTAGTGATCCTTCTCTATTTTCGGCCCTCTTTCTTGCCATTCCAATTTTCCTTTTCTTCTTTTCACGTCCAGACCACAGACCTACAATGGACATTGTCCCAATTTAATTCTTTTCTAGTAAGAAAATTGATATTTTTTTACTGCCGTATTATGGTTTGCATTTTATATTACGTTCTTTTCATTTGATTTGCTTCAATTTCTTTCAATATTTTGATTTTGTTGCTTCTTTTATGTTCGATTCTTGATTTTTTTTGTGTTCAACTTATTATCTTTATTTTTCTGCCACGAAGTCCTGTGGCAGACCAGGACTGAGTGGAATGAAGTTGTATCTGATGGGTTTTCACTATTGGTATGATGACACAACGGACTGCTCCCTGGGAAAACTGGCACTTGGAGCGGGGTTTTGAACTTTTGAGGACCTTTGGACTAGTGCGGTGGGGTCTTGGAGGAAGCGGCCATGTAGAGGGTACAGGAGAAAAGCTGAGTTTTGCGTCTCAGGCCGCCAGATAGTACAGGAGCCCGGGACAGCCTAACCAGCATGTCCTGGCTGCTCTATCAGCTGGTGTATAATCCCGCCTGTCTTGTAGTTCCAGATGGTGCCTGGATGGGGTCCTGCATTGCAGAGCGGGGGGCTCTCCCGAGGCCACTACTGGTTGCTGATTCTAGGGCAAGCCCTGCCAAACTAGTCCTCTGAAAATCAAAAGGGATTCTCCTCCTCCTTTTTCAAAAAAAAAAAAAATCAACATAAGTAAAATTAAGGAAAAAACTCAAAACGCATTTTTTAAAACCCCCAACCCACCCTACCCAACTCATGATGCTCAGCCGATGGATGGTAAATGCCTCATATCACCCACAACTGCCATTGATTCTATTGCTACGCATTCTCGATTTTTAATTCTTTCAATACCTAACAATGAAATGTCACGGAAATCTCCCTTTGCTATACAGAAGGCCCTTCAAGGAATAGGTGGAAACCCGAAATCTGTGAAGAAATTACGTTCTGGGGACTTACTAATAGAAACCATATCTGCCCTCCAAACAAAATCTTTCTTGCTGGCAAAAACATTTATAGACTCTAATTTAACAGTTACTCCCCACAAATCATTGAACTCTTGTCGGGGTGTCATATCCGAGCCGGACCTTTTATACGCTTCAGAAGGAGAAATACTCGAGGGACTTTCTGACCAGGGTGTTACCCAGGTCCGAAGAATTACAATACTAAAAGACTCCACACGTTTACCTACTAAACATATCATTTTATCTTTCAATAGTCCGAAATTACCTACTACTATTAAAGCCGGATATTTAAGTTGCAAAATACGCCCATATATACCGAACCCTCTGCGCTGTTTCAAATGCCAGAGGTTCGGTCACTCCCAAACTTCCTGCCGCGGCCAATTAACCTGCTCTAGATGTGCATCTGTTGGACATGCTTCCACAGATTGCATTCTAGAGCCTAAATGTTTTAACTGTTCTCAACCGCATACTGCTGATTCAAAACTTTGCCCGAAGTGGAAAAGCGAAAAGCAAATTCAAGAAATTAAAACTAATAAAAATATAACATATGTAGAAGCCCGAAAATTAGTAGTCCCACAAACGTCTAACACTTATGCTCAAGCTGCTAAATCCTCTAATAAAACCAGTTCTACTCAAACAGATGAAAATATAACGAAAATTAAATGTCCACCTTTGGAATTACTTCAACCCCTTTCATCCACGATACGAAAAAATTTATCCATATCTACTCCTGATGTTTCTACATCATCATCTTCCACCAAGCTCAACTCTTGCCGTCCACCTCTTCAATATCCACTAGTAACTCTGAGTCTCAACCACCTATTCCTACATGTACTGATGCTCCTTCCAAGAATATGGTCACCCCTCTTGAATCATCTTCCTCAATCATACCAACTTCCTCATCACAGTCCGTTATTCCACCACCCTCTGATTCTAATACCGTACAGGATGCCAAGAAACTCGCAAAAGCACGATCGAGGAAAAAAGAAAAAAAGAATTACTGAAAAAATGAAAGAAACAATAATAGACATAAAAATGAATCCTCATAGACCTAAAAACCGGCCTCTGATGAGTCTACAACGGATGAGGAAGAAATGATTGTTTACGACGTGGAAGATGAGATTGAATCCAATCCCGATTACGTGAAAGAGAATGGTAAGACCTATTACAAGGGACAATTACTTTTAACTCAACGAAACACAGAAAATAACTTTTTTTTTCAATACCTGTCCAACTTGGTGGGGAATTCTCCCCACCAATCTGTATTTTAACATCTTTGTTATTAACTTTTATATGTATAAATTTTAAGATTTTAAATTTTTTTTTTTTTTTACCAGAAATATTATAAACTTTTAACTTTTTAACAAATGTTTGGCGCAGTTTAGCCAAAATTGGCTCTTGCGCCAATAACCCCAAATTCACTCACTCACTCACCAAAGTCCAAAGGTCCTCAAAAGTTCAAAATCCTTCCAGTGCCAAGTTTCTCAGGGAGCAGTCCGTTATGTCATCATACCAATAGTGAAAACCCATCAGACACAACTTCATTCCACTCAGTCCTGTGTTTGGCGCAGTATAGCCAGGTTTGGCTCTTGCGCCATAAAACCCCACATTCACTCACTCACTCCACTCAGTCCTGGTCTGTCACAGGACTTCGTGGCAGAAAAATAAAGATAATAAGTTGAACATAAAAAATTCAATAATCGAACATAAAAAATGCAAGAATCGAACATAAAAGAAGCAACAAAATCAAAGGAAAAGAACGTAATACAAAATATAATCCATAATACGGTAGTAAAAAATATCAAATTTTTTAACAGAAAAAAACAAAGTTCATTGTTCAATGTGGGTCTGCGATCTGGACGTGAAAAGAATAAAAGGGAAATTAGGATAGCAAGAATAAGGGCCGAAAATAGAGAAGGATCACTAGAGTTCCCCGGGTTCGTGAAGCCCGTGTTTACCAAAGACAGTAAACCCCTAGGGAGAAGGAAAACATCACTAGGGCACCTCGGGAGCGTGAAACCCGTACTCAGCTAAAGAAGGTGGGCCCCCTGAGGGGACGAGTAGCATTGGGCCGGTCAAGACAATTCGCAAGATGCGCTCCAGGGACTTGTTCCTCGAAGTAGCATCGGCGACACAGTCTTCAGCCCTTAGGACCCTACGTAGAATGGCCCATATTGACATCATTGTCGTTCCGCACAACACCCTCAACTATTCGCGAGGCGTCATCTCTGCA
>BMAU01020883.1:0-42439 GCA_019973935.1 Trichonephila clavipes | reverse complement strand
ATGAAAACCATTTTAAAAATTAACAGAAATTAAATGCATTTACATAAAATATAAGTTTAACAATTATTATTTAAGTTTAACATTTATTTGAATAGAATTAATTTCTATCTTGCCAATATCCGTTTAGAGAATTCGAAAAACAGTTGACAGGTGCAGCCATCTAGCGAGAGAAAATCTCTACAAAAACTGTCCTTTACAGAGTTATAACAAAAATTAACATTGATTCACACAAAGCGTTAGGTTCTAATTCTAGTTGTTTTAAGGCTCTAAGATGACTCTGAATTTAATCTATTAAACTTCTGAGATGAAAAGCAGATTCAAATTTTATTTTGTTAGGATTTGAAAGTTCAGCAATATGACTATTTACAATTAATCTTTTATTTTCGTATCTACCTTCTAAAGCTTCAAATAAAGATGAGTAAGAATCGTTTACTGTTTGCAATTGTTTTGCATGGCCTTTCAGGGCAGATTGCAAATAATATAGTTTTTGCGAGTCTGATAAACAAGCGTTATCATGAATTAATGATACAAAATGGGATTTAAATTGCAACCAATCAATATATTGTCCCGAAAATTCCGGTAAATTAATGGATGGCAGTTTCACATTGTAATTAGCAAAATCATTTTTCCCAGATAATTCAGAGGTATCCACATTAGAAGATTCAAGTAAGGTATTGAGACTCACCCTAAATTATCTGGTGTCCACTTCCATCGCGTCCAAACTGGCCTCCCTTCGAAATCCATGAGCTCTTCATCCGAAAGAACCCTGTAGCTTTCGGTCCGAAGTTTGTCTATTTTTGCTTTCACTTCAGAAAGCGATGCGAGTTTAGTTCTTATTTCAACTTGATTCAATGGTGAATCCACATTTTCCAAGGAGTTTCTAATGCGTGTGATCTGACCGAGCAGATGTGCTTTCCTTCTGTTAAACACGGTGAGTTCTGATAGTTCTTTGGAGCCATTTTGATTTTGGCACCGGCTCGACGGACCACAAAAACTGGGTGAGGTCGATAGCTCTGATTTTAACCACAAATGGTGTGGTTATTCTAGAAATGTCTATAACGGATTATGAGCAGACTTTGAGTTATGTATAACTTGACTGCTCAAGCAAAAGGCGTGGACTGTATACTTTAAAAATGTTTGTTTATTGAGGACGGTAGGTACGTCCGCTCCGTGGCTGTATTACAAGCATACTGACGAAAATGTAAACAAAGAGGACTACTAGCGCCCTCTGCACATGCGGGTCGTAACACCCTTCAAAAGGTTTGAATTATTTTAGAAATGCCTGTCTCCAACATTCAGAAAGAAATGAACTTGACTTTTTTTAAAAATAAATTAAGAAACATGCTTAAAGAAATAGGCTTTTTAATAAAATTATTTTAAAGTAGAACAAATTAAATAGTTTTCATGAAAATTTCTCATATAAGGAAGCCACTCTAGTTTTAACCACTCTAAAAAAACACTCTAATTTTCTCCTTACATTAATTTTTATTTTTATTAATAAATCTTTACATTGCATATACTACATCAAAATAAAATTGACAAAAGATTTTCTTTTTTTCTTTTTTTTTTTTAATTTCACACTAATTACAAAATTCCTACAATCTGTTCCTTTAAAATATACGAAACATTATCTTCTGTTTTAATGGGAATATTTGATTTTTTTACACTGAACATACCAACACTTAATGTATACCCATTTCTACCAGTTATTGTATGTATAGTGTTAAGTATACTTCAGTTCATCCAAACTTAAACTTATTTGGATTAATGTATTGATATGTTATTTTGTTATCACTGATTATGCATCTAAAGTATCCTTTTATACATAATTATATTTATACTAAAAGAAATTGAAAATGAAACAACATTAAGAAAATAGAATCAGAATTTTTGCTCTGAAGTTTCATGTTTGAAAATATATTAACTTCAAATATAAAATTAATTACTTCAAAGTTCGTCTAATAAATGCTAAATCAGTACTCATACCATTCCAAAATTTGGAACATACATATTAAACTGTCAACTAATTTCGCGAATCAAAAAGACATCCGAATTTTTAAAAAAAATTATATCACTATAATTACTGTGTTCAAACATGATCATGAACAGTTTCCACTATTGGTTGTATATCGTAGCATTTGGCGGTTTTACGATTTTAAGAAATTAGAGAGTCTATATTATAATATACAAGTGCTCCAAATTTGTGCCCTCTCAATACACGTCACTCAAAAATATCAGTGATTTTGGACAATTAACCCATTAAAAATAATTTTGAAATTTTTCTGAAATTACCTTTTTTTTTTTACTGAATTTTGCATTAATGTAGATTATTGCGAAAAGCAATTTGTCAAGTTATTCCTTTAAGTGTCAATAGAGAAGAGAAAAAGGTTATATTAAAATTTCGAATATTTCTATTGCTTTTAGAAAGTAAATATCCTACAGAATCAAATGTCTATATGTAAAATCATATTTGGTTTCATGATCATAATTACTGATAAATATCATAGAACTGATCTAAGAACACTTCTTGGATCAATATTTGTAAATAACTCAATACAACAAATTTATTCAGGACTTAAATTTATAAGCAGGATAGTATCAATACAGATGAACCTTTTAGACTTTAATATTTACGTAAAAATTAAAATCCAGAGTATTATTATGCTTAATACATTTCAGCTGGGGTTGCATAGATTTCTTCAATAAACTGTGTTATACTTCAATAATATGTGTATAGTCTATATGTAAAACTTATCATCAGAATTAATGAATTTTACATTTTGATAACCCTTCTGCAAATACCAATAAATGTTATCCATAGTAAAAAAAATTGTACATCTGTGTGACAAATTTATACCAGTCAAATTCTGAAAAACAGATGTGTTAAGAAATCCCTATACTACATAATAAATACATACACCACACAAATATTTTATAATTTTTATTTTTGTGTGTAAAAGAATTATTAATTCAAAAATGACATTTTAACCATGCAGGAGAGAACAGGACTTTTATATTCAATATATATATACACCAATTTATCTTCCATAATATACACAATTTAATTAAAAAAATTTAATGTCTTAATTTTTTACCACATTCAGAATGAAATTCTCGATAAATAATATCTTTTTACTAAAATGGTGCCGCGAATAAAGGCTTTAAAAATGTTGCATATATATATATATATATATATATATATATATATATATATATATATATATATATATAAAATTTTTTACTTATAACTTTACAAAAGATAAATTGTAATTTACATTTCTAATGTTTGAAAATGGTTTTTAATTTATCTTCAAGTATAAACAAAAATGAGCCTGTAGTAAATTAAGTTATTTTTTCATTTCTGTTTTGAATGCTTTTCGAAATTTATTTCCCAAAAGAATAAAATTATATAGTAATACATATTTGTCTCTCTCTCTATATATAATACGTTATATATATACATATCTGTCTATATATATATATATATAATGCATTATATATAGAGAGAGAGACAAAAACTAGTTTTAATATATGACATGTAGGATTACATATTAGATTTTTGTGTTTTTATTTTAGATAATTTAATACAGAAATATCTATTAACTACTCTGAAGATGAGTAAAATAATTAAAATTTAAGTTAACTAAATATATTTTATCTTTTTAGGTATGTTTTATATATAATTTAATTTAAAATAAACAAAAAATATTTACATTCCTGTAGATATCTATCCAAATTCCTTTTAGTAGAAGTTTCTTTTGTGAACACAAAAATAGTATAGGAATGGAGCTGGCGACGATTTCTAAAAATATTTGGTATTGAAAACAAGATTATTCAAAGTGGTCAGAGCATAATAAGTAAGGGGATGGTTTAAAATCCTTACGCTTCATCACGTTAACTAAACACTCGAATTTTTTTACCGGGATATTAAAAACAGATTTTTTTCCTATACAATTATCTGATCTTTTACTGTAATCGAGTTATAATGTAAAAGAGCAAGAGCAAAATAGTACACAAAGAATTATTAGGTTAGAGTTAAGCGGGAGACAAACCAAAACATATTCACGTGCTCTCCTCATCACGTGATCATGACGTCACATGAATCAACCTCATTTTCCTATTTACGCTATCTTAGGTTAAAATGGTGGAAATTGAGGAATTACAACTCCGGTTGACATGAAACGCAAAGGTGAGACTGCGGTTTCGACTCGCATTCCAAAATCATGAGAAATAAAACATAAATAAATAATTTTAACTATCCATTCATAATCCAAGACATATTAATCTGAAAATCAAGCTGTCATATCAAATTCTATCATTGGGTTCTTATGTATCCCAATGAGCACACCTGCAGCTTAATGACTGAAAACATGATGTGACCAGAGCCGGCGCTAGCAGTTTCGCCGCCCCAGGCAAAGAGGTAAAATGCCGCCCGTTTCTAACAAAAATTAAAAGAAATAACCTAAATTCGGGGTGGGCATTAAGTCGATCACGATCGACCGGTAGACCACCAAGACATTTTGGGGTGACAACCTTCCCTAAAACTTAATAATCATTTTATCATATAATAAGAAATATTTTAAATACATGGAGGGGGAAAATATTGAATCACACACAAGAATTAATTTCGTTAAATTGAAATTACAACTCGCTATTTGGAGGTTATTTTACGACGAAAATCGTAAAATGTTTTTGGCTACAGGAAAAAGTTCGCTAAATAAAGAAATTCGCCAGAAAGAGGTTCGTAAAATGGAGGTCCAACTGCATTGTAGATTTTCTTTTACCTCATTACGCCAACGTTACTGGGTGGAGCGCAACACCTTGAAAAAATTAGAAGTACCCTGGAAAAGTCTGCGCACCCCTGACCTAAACTCTTCCCACGCTTAATCGTAAAATAAAACGTGAGCAAAAAAATTGCTATGAATAATGTTGAAGTTTTGATAAGCAAAAAATACTAATTTATTAATTTATGTTTTTTGGCACTAAATTAAAATTAGGGTTGCACAGAAAAAAAGAAAAGTCATTTCTAGTGTATAATTATAAAATACAAATATTAAACAAACACTAAAACAAATTATAGAACCACTAAATTTTAAAACTTAATTACATATTAAAAATACATTTAAACCGAGAGTTAAACTTAAGTGTTTTTTTTCTCATTTTCCATTCTGATAATCTCCAATCTTTTCAAACTCCAAATTATTAGAAACAGCAAGTAAAGCATCGTATATCTCTCTTATTTGATACATCAGTGGTATTAATGCATCTATTCCGCTTTCCCAACGATTTTGTTTGAAATCACTTATCTACTTTATAAATTGTGTTCATATTTTTATTGCTGTAATGCACATTTTGCTTCCACTTTAATTAAATAGTTTTATACCAGGAACACACAACAACAACACAAAATAGTACCTATATTCTTTCACATTAATTATTGTTCTGTAACAATAAAACTTTAATTAAATCTTTTTCTGTTGCTTTTTATAAGAAATTTCTGTCATAATTTTGACATTCTTATTGTTGCCTTTTTTAAAGATTTTAAATATTGCTATAGATTGGAACCTATTATTACTAGAATTTTTTCTTAAATATACACTTACTTAACTAACACCTTTAAACCTTTTCACAATCACGAAAAATACATTTTAAAGGATTTTTGAGAAATATAATAGTAAAATGAAACAGTAAATAAAAACTATTGCAAACTGAAAACACCGAAACTTTTTTGGTAAGATATTGAAATAGGAATTCCAAGTATTTTATAATTGCATTCGTTGCAATTAAACGATTTAGAATTAAAGCCTTTATGTATTAATCACAAATAAAACATATTTTAATAAGATTGAAACTTAATTTTAAAAATGCTTTGGAAGTTATTCAAGCTTAAAGTAATTGTTGTTTGCTTAGGGCTGCTAATTCTATGTTATTTTGATATCACTATATATTCAAATTAATTATCTTTTTAATAATCGTCTTTCGAAAGTTAAAATTCCCGCCTGACATTTTGCAATTTATCTAAAAGATGTTTTTGCATTGAGTTAAATAATTGTATTTTTTTGGTTTAAAATCTTAAAGTCTTTTAAATATTTTCTTAAAATTTCTTCATATTAAACTGCAGATAATTTATTAACTCAATTTTTAAATTTCTTGGAATATGCATTTGGATTAACTTTATTAGTAGTACAGAAAATGTTTTACAATATTTTAAAGATATTATACATTTTTTTATGTATTTTTATAATTAATTATACACTTAATATATATAATTAATTGTACACATAATATATATAATTAATTATACACGTAATACATTTAGTTAATTATACACATAATATATATATAATTAATTATACACATAATTAATTATTAGACTGCATTAAATATTCCTTCAAATTGTCCGTGTTAAACACAGGTTCCCGAACTTTTTTGTCTAATACACCCTGCTTAATTAATATTGAATTTTTGAAAATTTGTCAACTTAAATGTCTTTTTGACACCTGGTACTACTACTACTACTTTAAAAGAATTAAATTTATAACTAATGAAGTATAGAGTTAAAAGTTTAAAAAGCATATGTTAATTAATTAAATTAAAAGTAAATATATAAAATAACCAAACAACACAGAATTGATTTTAATGAGAGGGATGAATCTGGCGCTAAAATAACAAATTTTCAACATTTAGTATCAATCTTGCCAGGTTTAACCTTAAATCTCCTCTGTTAGTAGTGTCCAGCTCCTTTTTTTCTTTTGGAGATTGGCAACCGCGCTGAAACTCCTTCTTACTAGAAAAAATAATTAAAAACTTCCTCGCGATATTTCATAATTCGGGACAAATAACAGGTGTGCCATTTTTTAAAGCCAAAATTGCTGGCATCCGTTTCTTAACTTTAAAATCTTCATTGGTGCACATCACGATCAGTTCCTGTTGTCATGTGACATTTCCCCCCAATACGACTGTATAAATTCATTGCCTACTGTGGTATTACTATAGTCAAATCATTCTCAAATCTGGTTTCAAAATCTCAATAAAAGGCAGTAAAATGTTGAACGTAGTAAGTTAAAACGTGCAGACATATTGTCTGAGTTAACTTGAGAAAATTCCGAACCTCCAGTATTGTATTTCTTTAGTTTAACTCTCTCTCTCTCTGAAAAAAAACGCTGAAATGGTTCCCGTTTTAAAAAAAAATTATGCTATCACCTTGTACCAGCAAATTAACCTTATTAAATTTAGTAAATAAATCTGCTAAATCATTAAAGTTTGGTTTCCACTTGATTAAATTTTCTTTTAAAGTTAGTCACGATCTAGTTAATGAGGGCCAATATCACATAGACCTCACTAACACCTCATTGACCCCCAAATGGTTTTTTTGCTGACGTGGACCCCCCTTGCAGGTCGTCATTGACCACTTTGGGAATCACTGGTGTAAAAGATCTTAATTATAAAGGCATCGTGCAAATTCCTCTTAAAATGGCAGTAACATGCGAAAAAAAATATATTGTTAAAGTTTTTAAAATTTAGTCTTACAAAATAGTGGCTATCTTGACAGTCTTAGAATAGGTTAGAAAAATTATGTGTTTATTTCACATGTTACATTCAATAAAAAGAAAAAAAGTGTCTATATAAGTAAAATTAACTTATTTTTTTCTTTGAAAATTCTTTTAACTGTTTGAAGCAATATAAATGAAATATTTAGCAACTTATTAGGTGCTTGTTTCATAGCACTCTAAATAATACTCAAGTGTGTTGAGTTTTCATTTAATTCAAACATTAAACTTTATCAAAATCTACTGGAGTTGAGTTGAGTTAATATTAACGTCGCACTGTTCAGCTACACGAGGGCTTTTGGCGACGGACCACGTAATTTTGAACCATGGTCAAGTGACGTGGACGACACCTGAGCTGGCACCCCCCTCTCCTAACTACCACACCACACCAACGGGAGGACGTTTCAGCTCTCGACAGATTTAACGTGCATCGCTGCCCTACACGGCGGGTCTTTAGTGGTACTGGGATCGAACTCATGACATGCCTGCCATGGTTGGATACCTTAACCACTGGGCTACCGCAGCCCTTAAAATCTACTGGAATTTTATTCTGCGTGCTCATTCAACGGCGGCAAACATAGATCTTCACGTTGTACAGAAAATGCCACGTTTTAGTATTTTATACAGTTATGCTGCAGTTAAGCATAATACAATCGATACGACTACATGAGTAAAGAAAAATATAAAAACAGAAATATAAATTATGAAAACCATTTTAAAAATTAACAGAATTTAAATGCATTTATATAAAATAAGTTTAACAATTATTATTTAAGTTTAACATTTATTTGAATAGAATTAATTTCTATCTTGCCCATATCCGTTTAGCGAATTCGAAAAACAGTTGACAGGTGCAGCCATCTAGCGAGAGAAAATCTCTACAAAAACTGTCCTTTACATTACTCCCTTGCCAGTAACAAAGTTACGATACAAGAAAAAAATATATGGCAGGGACAGTTTCAGACTTATTGAACAGATTATAATTTCATTTTTTTTTTTTTTTTTTTTTTTACAAATTAAACTTATACAAACCGCTTTTAACACAATTATTACTAATCATTGCATTACACAACACAAAATTACTACTACAGGATTGCTACAGAAGTCTTAATGCACAAAATATGCTACAAGTTTAAAATATTTAAACACAGCTACCTTCCTGTTTCTTAAAAAATACAACTAAAATGTTCAGCAATTACTTTAAATGTATATTTATACTGAGCAACAATCAAATTTAAACAAAGTCAAAAAAGGGTATATATAAGGTATACAATAACTCAAAAAAGAATAAACTACAGAATGCTTTTGCAAATACACAAAACTCAGTCAATATTTGAACGTGGGAAACTAAAAGTACATAAATATTTTGCGAAAAAAAAATCATTCATATTCCAATGAAAGTTAACATGCCATTAAAAAAACATTTCAAGTTACTCTGCAATGACAACACCTTAATTTTTTGAATATTATGAAACATATCAAATCCAATAGTGTTAAAAAATCAATTTTCATATTTACATACACAATGGGTAATTTTATAATATATAACATACAGAAAACTTCCTATTTACAAGAAAGAATATCAGAAAACTTTAGTTTCAATTCACCACATAATTAATTATAACTCAGTTAATCACTAATACAATCCATTTACCACAATTGAGCATTTTTATGCAAAACAGTATCTATTTATACACATTTTATTTGATGCTAACACATATTATTTCTACACATAGAATTTGATGCTAACACATATCTATTTATAAACATAGAATTTGATGCTAACACATATTTATTTATAAACATAGAATTTGATGCTAACACATGTATTTATATTGATATCCTGAAAATTTTATGTTCACTATTAAATACATAATATAATTTTGTTAAAATACATACTTTCCAATGAAGAAAAAACACACATTCTATAACACATTTAAGAGATGAGATGCCCACAAATTGTAATACTAATGAGGGAAATTCTGTCGACAATGTAAAAAAAAACAGTAGTAATGAATAATTATTTGTGACATAAAGTTGAACTTTGTATAACATACATTAATTTGAATGTGAGAATATATATGGAAAATTTTACATCATGCTCTTTAATTTCTTTTTATTTACAAAGCTTTTGTTTGATTTAGATTCTCGCTGTTATGAAATTACACACAATTCTACTTTTGCTTACAACTTACTGATGAGGTTATATCAGGATAGTGGAAGAATAATTATTTAAATTTCACAATACTAGCATAAAAATCATACATGTATATATAACCAATTAAGAGTCAATTTTCAATTCTAAAATCCAGGAATTAACATACATTGTCATTTTATAAGCATATCTACAACATTTAAAGCAGTGTTTACTATAACTTTTTCACTATATGTACATGAATTGCATTACCAAGAGAATTATTACCAAGTATATATTTAATCAATTAGATATATTTTTATAAATGGTGATTTTCAAATTTACTAATTTTTAATAACTGTTTACTAGTAATAAGTTAAAGGAATTTCAAACTTTAACACTTACATACATAATAGTTGCTATTTTGTTTATTCTCTAAATTTTACTGGTTTTTTTATCTTTCTACCACAGCTGGTAGTAGATTGTTCATCAGGCATTGGGGAAAGTTCTTTCCAATTTGAAATCTCATTTTTTTGTCCAACACTAGTTTGTTCATTTTGATTGTCCACTGCTAACAAATAGGCAGGTTTCAGTCTATCTACAGATATATTAACTGTCTTATCCTTGATTAGGATTGTGAAATATTTATCATACTTTTTTTGTACAGTATATGGTCCTTCATATGGTGGTTCTAATGCTTTTTTAACTCTGTCGATACGAAGAAACACATGGGAACAGGATTTCAAATCTTTATGCACAAAGATATTTTGCTTCCTGTTGCTAGGAGACTTCAGTGGCTTTAGCTCTGCCATGTGCTGCTGTAATTTGGCGACAAAATTCTGTGGATCCATGTTAATAGGAGGATCAAAAAATTCACCAGGTAATTTAATGGAAGTACCATAGACCATCTGTGCAATTGTGTAACTAATGCCAGGTCTTATGGCAGCTCTTAAACCTAACAACACAGTGGGTAATGACTCTGTCCATCTAATATTGTTGTGAGCTTTTATAGCACCTTTCAAGGTCCTATGTAAACATTCAACTTTCCCATTACATTGAGGGTGATAAGATGTTGTGTGGGCTACTTTAGCACCACATATTGCAGCTATGCTTCTAAATAGTTCTGCCTCAAACTGTCGACCTTGATCTGTGACTATTTTGGCAGGTACTCCAAACCTGCAAATCCATTTCTCATAAAATGCTCTCCCAACTATTTCAGCTGTTATTTCAGGTATAGGAATTGCTTCCATCCAGCAAGAGAATCGGTCAATGCAGGTTAAGCAATACTGCATCCCTTCTGAAGGTGGTAGTTTTCCAATGAGATCTATGTGAACTACACTAAACCTTTCATCTGGTTGTTCGAATTCTCCTAATTTGGATTTTGTATGCCTGCTGACTTTACATTTTTGGCATCTAATGCAAGCTTTTGCCCATTCTCTGACTTGCTTTTTAATATCTGACCAGACATATTTTTCAATCATCAGTTTAACTGTAGATTTAATACCAGGGTGAGCTAAGCCATGAATTAGTTGGAATATTTGAAACCTGAATTTTTGTGGAATGTAAGGCCTAATTTTTTGTGTTGAGATGTCACACCAAAGTTTTTTCCAGATGGCAATGTCGAAGGTTTAAATTTTAAAGAATTGTTGTGCAATAATTTTTGCAACTCTTCGTCAGTAGTTTGCTCTTCTGCAATTTCCTCAAAGTTGATTTCAGAAATTGAATCAATTCTGGATAAGGCATCTGCAACAACATTATCTTTACCCAATACATGTTGAATGTTACAACTAAATTCTGAAATGTATTGAAGTTGTCGTTGTTGTCTTGGTGATGCTTTTTCATTTTTTGCTTAAATGCAAAAGTTAGAGGCTTGTGGTCAGTATATATAACAAAATCATTCCCTTCCAGCAGGTGTTTGAAATGTTTCACTGAAAGGTATATTCCCAATAGTTCTCGGTCATAGGTACTATACCTTGTTTGTGTTTCATTTAGCTTCTTTGAGTAAAAGGCTATTGGTTTCCAACTCTCGTTTTCTAATTGCTGGAGTACTGCACCCACAGCAAAATCTGATGCATCTGTGCAAAGTGATAGGGTAGTCCAGATCTTGGAAAGGATAAAAGAGCAGCTTCGGCAAGGTCAGTTTTGCATTTTTCGAAGCTTCTCCTGGTGTCATCAGTCCAATGCACTTTTCTGCGGTCTTTCTTTTTCGCTCCTTTTAACAGTTCATGTAGAGGTGCTTGGGTCTTAGCAGCATCCTTTAGGTATCTTCGGTAAAAATTTATCATGCCCAGAAACGTTCGCAGGTCATGAATAGTTTCTGGTAGTTTGTAGTTGAAGATAGCTTGAACTTTTTCTGGCAATGGCCGAGAACCTTCTGCAGTGATCAGAAATCCCAAATATTCAACTTGGGCAGCTCCCATCACTGATTTGGAAACATTTATTCGAAGTCCATATTGCTGGAATCTTTCAAATACCATTTTTAGGTGTTCACTGTATTCCTCTTCAGTAGATGAGGCAACAAGTACATCATCAAGATACGGGAAAACAAAGTCGAGTCCATATAGTACTTCAGTAATGAAACGTTGGAAGGTTGAAGGAGCATTCCTCAGTCCAAAACTCATAGTATTGAACTCGTACAAGCCAAATGGGGTGGTGATGGCAGTTTTTTCTTTGTCTTCCTCAGCAATAGGTATCTGATAATATGCCTTTACAAGATCTATCTTGGAAAATATTTTTTTATCCTTCAGGATGTGATTAAAGTCCTCAATTCTAGGAATTGGATATCGATCTGGTATTGTCTGTGCGTTGAGTCGCCTGTAATCGCCACATGGTCTTAATGTGCCATCCTTTTTATTTACTAAATGCAATGGACTTGCCCATTGAGATTTTGAGGGTCTAATAATGTCGTTGTCCAGCATAAACTGGAACTCTTGCTTCGCCAGCTTTAACTTATCAGGGGCTAGTTGTCTTGCCTTCGAATAAACCGGTTGGCCAGTTGTTAGGATGTGGTGCTTTACTTCATGTTTAACAACTCTGTTAACCAAGTTTGGCTTCGTTAAATCAGGATACGACTTAAGCAGGTTGAAATATTTGGAGGCTCTATTGACTGTGCTGAGATCATCATTTTCTTGGATGGTAGCAACTTCTCCTTTAATTGAAAGATTTGTTACTCCAACGATTAATTTCCTGTTGTGCAGATCTATCAGCAACTGGAATTTTTGAAGGAAATCAGCACCTATGATTCCTCGCTCAACTTTGGCAATAATAAACGGCCACTGAAATGGGCGTCTTAGGCCTAGATCCAGCGTGAGAATTTTTAGACCATATGTTGGAATTTCAGTGCCATTAGCAGCATACAGTTTATATTGAGAGGCTTGGCACTCACCTTTCGTTTTTGTCCAAGGGAGGATCGAGACGTCTGCTCCGCTATCCACAAGGAATTGACATCCGGTTTCTTTGTCCTTGACAAATAATCGGAATTTGCGGCCTAAAATATCGGCAGCGGACTCGCCGCGGCGTCTACTGCTGGTATTCGTTTCCCGGCTCATTGAAACTGCACGGCTGTACGCATTTACCAGGGAGGCACTTCTTCCCGAATCGGAAATAGTAGAAGCAATATCGTCCCTGAGGATTGTAGCGGCGCCTTGATTTGCTGCGACTTCTACTCCTCTGATGGTGATGAGGGCTAGAGCTCGAACTTTTCGTTGTAGCTTCAAAGAGGCAAGTTGTTCTTCCAGACTTACTAATTTAGAGAGGAGTTCATCCACTCTTAGGGAATTTTTCTGAACCACTGCAGCATCAATTGTTCTTGGTGCCATTTCCACGATCTTGTTAGCCATTGCGCTATTTTGTCATTTTCCAGTAAAAAAAAATCCAGGGTCACCAGTTATTAGGTGCTTGTTTCATAGCACTCTAAATAATACTCAAGTGTGTTGAGTTTTCATTTAATTCAAACATTAAACTTTATCAAAATCTACTGGAATTTTATTCTGCGTGCTCATTCAACGGCGGCAAACATAGATCTTCACGTTGTACAGAAAATGCCACGTTTTTAGTATTTTATACAGTTATGCTGCAGTTAAGCATAATACAATCGATACGACTACATGAGTATAAGAAAAATATAAAAACAGAAATATAAATTATGAAAACCATTTTAAAAATTAACAGAATTTAAATGCATTTATATAAAATAAGTTTAACAATTATTATTTAAGTTTAACATTTATTTGAATAGAATTAATTTCTATCTTGCCCATATCCGTTTAGCGAATTCGAAAAACAGTTGACAGGTGCAGCCATCTAGCGAGAGAAAATCTCTACAAAAACTGTCCTTTACAAACTAAAGATTAGTTCATTTATTACTAAACAAAATTATCACAATATATTATAATTACAAAGCATCATCATTATAAATATAACTACGTTGTATTTCAAGTTCGGGCTATTGCTGTTGGGATCCTTTATGTTTGGTAAATTAATGAATGTACTCAAAAGCTCAGTAATGTTTTGCATTTTAAATGATCTACACCATCCTTTATAAGCAACTAAAAAAGTTAATTTTTATACGAGAGGCAAATAATATTTTTTCATTTAAATAACAATGTCGTTCGAAATGTTTTAAGAAGATTACGGTACATTCAAGCTACGAAAACACACATACTTAAAAATGTTAATCAACATGAAAATATTCTACGAAACTGATGACATTTATATTTATGTATGTAAAACGAACAAAAATAAATAAATAAAATAGAAAAAGCACAAATGCAGCAAAATAATTTTTTCTTTTCACTTTATCTTACGCAATGATTAAAATTCCTGGACATTAAAAATCTAAAAAAGAATTCGAAAAGGAAAATATTGTTACCTTTTTTGTTGTCCGACTTTGTCTTGTCTACATAAGCCCAGGAAGTTAAGAGAATTAGTTCGGAAGTCAAACTGACACTAGATTCCCTCAGTTTTCTTCGAAAAAGGGTCTTTTTCTCAGGGTCATTCTGCCCCTTACTTTTCATTGATAAAACTTGACCGTTTGACTTTTATCACTTTTGTTGAGACTAATCCCTGTCAAAATCTCTCTCTTTCAATAGTACCCGAATTAACGCATACAAAGCATCAACAGTTGAAGGAGATTAGTTGAAAGAGAAGAAACCGGATGCCAAAATTCTTTATCTCCCTCTTCTCTCATGGGACCAGTGTTGGGAAACACGGCTTTAAATTATAATGAATACTCGTTGGAAAAAAAACTCTAGAACTCGATTGAAAATGTGAATATTTTGTATACACATTTAAAATTTTTTATTCGAATTTTTATTTTAACTCGTTTATTTTCTACATAAACTCGTTAATTTACAGCCAATTTCCGCGTCCTAAGGTTGCCACCCCGGGCAAGGGCCCGGCTTGCCCACCCCTAGCGCCGGCCCTGCAATGTGACCATGGGCACAAACTCATGGGTAGCATTGTTGAGACATGGATCACGTTCTGGTGCCACTGATGAGTTTACATCTAAGAGAGCTGATGGATTGTTAAACCTATTGAGGCTCAAATTAATCGTTTATGTGGTATGGAAGTTTGAAAAGTGGGGTAGTAGCTTGTATATCGTCCTCGTCGCTTGACCGCAGTCCAAACCCATGAATTCCATTACTAATACCTTTCGTGTAGTTTCAGTTCTCTATACTGATAAAAAATCAAATAAATTCTTTAAAATCATGATGAAACCTGTTTTATACACTTTTATTCTGTACCATATTTTTTGGAGATGTAATTTGACATTCACCACTGTTTTAACGATATCTGTAACGGCTTAAAATTTTAGACACTGTTTACGCGGGAGTTTGTGTTTTCCCGGATAGTCTGGTATTTTTGATCTCTAATTTTTTTAGTGTATTGAATAAAAAAAACAAACAGATGGGTATTCAAGGTTTAGCTAAATTAATAGCTGATAATGCTCCTTCCTCTGTTAAGGAAAATGAGATTAAAAATTACTTTGGTAACTTTTTTTGTTATAGTTTTTCTATTATGTGCTAGCATGATTTGAATATAAAAAAAAATCATTTTGAATTTGGGTAGTTATATGTTTTTCTGTATGCTGTGCTCCAAAATTATGTTTAAATATGTGTTTATTGATTTTAAAAAAAACGGAAAAAGAAAATGTTTATTTTCTGACAAGATAAATGTTTACTAATCACTGGCGTAGCTAGACCTAAAAGAGCCCTATATCAAAATTCCTTGGGGGACACTTTATAATTTTATACATAATGGGGCCCCGTATCATTGATACGGTGGTATCTACACCCCTGTTACTATGTAATTGCTGCAGTAAATTATACATTCAGACCAACTATTTCAAGCGGTTGTACCACTAGAAAATCGAGATGTGCCTTAAATAATAATTAAAAGTTTTAGATATTATAATAACAAATTGTGAGTAAGAGTATATGCATGGGCTCAAGTATAGTATAGGGGGATCGGATTTGGCGATTTTTATCGAAATGTCATGGTGAGATGTCGAATTCATTCTATAATAAATAATTCCGAATAAAGTACCTTGGCGACCGCTTTTAGACGGCAAAAAAAAAAAAAAAGCTGTGCCCCCCTCCCATACTAAACCATCAACTTTTGTAATTGTTTATTCTAGTACATCTTTAGTATAATAAATAGTTTCCTAAGTAAAAGTTTTGAGATGATGTTGGGATGGTTTCTTTAGGCAAAGAAAAAGCAAACATGTAATTTAATCTGTTGATGTCAGTGTTAACTTTTAAGTATGTTGATGCAGGTTTAAATTTATCATAAATTATAAATTAACAATAGCAGTAATCCTTGAAAAACGATTTGGTACTATTTACCGTAAAATCTGACGTATAACACTCACCCATACTTTAAGGCTACAATTTTTAATTTTTTGGTATATTCTCTGCATAACATACACTCCCTTTTCTATAAAGGTACTTGAAATGTGCGTATGCATTGCTATTAAATTTGAAGTCATTTTTTTTTTGGTATAATCCCAGGATTTTATACTTCTAGAACTGTAACTGTTTAAGTTCATTAAGTATGTCATTTCTTTTAAATAAATGTAATTTCAATAAATGTCAAAATCTAATTTTTTAAAATTCTCAACTCTTTATTTTTGAAGCTATCATTTTTATATACCCGTGTATAGCACAAAGCTGTAAATTTCCAATTTTATTTTTTGTGGTAAAAGTGCATGTTATACGCCAGATTTTACCTGATTATTTTTAGTAATCTTGGATCAGTGTCTGCTTTTCAGAGGTGTCCTAAATTCAAATATTAGTGATATTATTTGAAAAGATTCTTTCACTAAATACAAACACAATGACTAAACAGAATTTGGTATGTTTTTCTACAGGTGACCATGTTTGGTTTCATGGTTCCCATAACTGATAAGTTCTGAAAATTGAATAATTTGCTTGTTGTAAGTTTTACATAATGAAAAACATACCCATGTGCACGCGTAAAAAGTAAATATGACATGTTGGTACTTATGTACTATTGCAACAATGCCAATCTTCTAGATGAATTGACAAGTCGACAACTCAATTTCACATGTATCGTACGTGCTGAATTCGTAACCACGTGCTTCAATTCATGTAAAGTCGCCAAGACGTTTGTGATAATATGTAAGTACCAACATGTCTCATTCATGTTAAATTAAAATGAACCAAAAAAATTGAATTATCTTTTTTAGTTAATATATACCTAATTTATTTTGTTTTAATTTTTAGTTCTGATAGGGAATTTTGTTTGTATTTGTAAATAATTAAAATTTGAGTCTGTGTGCTGAATTGTTTTTGGAATAACATAATTTAAGTGTATCATGGGATATATATATATATAAAAAGCAATTGAAAACTGTCAGTAAAAATGTTTGAATAATTTGGTATTTAAGTATTACCGCAAGAATCACCAACGTTCAAGATAACTCACCGGTGGCGATAGCCTAGTAGTCAAGGTAGTGGACTCATGTCCTTCATGTCATGAGTTCAATACTAGTACCACCGAAGACCCCCCACAGTTAAATCTGTTAAGAGCTCAAGCATCCTCCCATTGGTGTGGTAGTTAGTAGAGAGGGTGCCAGCTCACACACAGGCGTCGTCCTCATCACTTGACCATGATTCAAAATTGCGAGGTCCGTCACCAAAATCGCCTGTTACCAGCTTGTATGTGGTATGCCACCAACCACCTTTAGAACTAAGGCGGAGGCAATTATGTGCCAATTACTTTATTCGTGCTATGTCTGTTCCTTCTCACCCATTAAAACCCTTTGCTCTTGCCATTGGTCTCAACCGACTCTATGAGGCCCGTTCATTTAACATCAAACCTTTTTCGGAAAGAGCAAAGGCTGTTCTAAATGACGCCCACTTAAATCACATAAATATCCAGGAAAATAATATCTTTGCTTTTCCCCCCTGGGACATCCAAATTTTTAACTATCACAATCCCTTTTCGGGCTATGACAAAGCAGACACTGCTGCTGTTATTTATCAGCAACTCTTTTCTTTCCATCGCAATAAGTATTCTAAGTACATACCCGTCTACACGGACGGGTCAAAGACTGCAGCACATGTTGGGTGTGGTGTTATTTTTAATAATACCATTTTAAGTTTTAGTTTACATAATTCCATGTCTGTCTTTAGTGCAGAATTAACAGCCATTCTTGTCGCACTTCAACATATAATAGTTTCTAACCACCGTCATTTTTGTGTGTACACTGACAGCATGAGTGCTCTAGAGTCCTTGCACTTTTCCACAGAGCATAGGCACCCCACTGTGATCGAAATACTTCTTCTTTTGCGAAAACTAGAAAGGAAGGGTTTTGATGTAATTTTTTCCTGGGTACCTGGACACGTGGGTATACTTGGTAATGAACAGGCTGATACCGCTGCACGATCCATGTCTGGTCACATGCAGCGACCTGTCTGTTACCGAGATTTAAAGACATCAACACAAAACTATATTCATCGTGTATGGCAAGAGACTTGGGATCAACAGGTCCTCAACAAACTGCATAGCATTCATCCTTCCACTTCTCATTGGGCAGCACTACCAATGCGAAGACATGATGTCCGTTTGACTCGGCTTCGCATTGGTCACACTCGTTTCACGCACAGGCACCTTCTGTTGGGTGAAAATGCCCCAGAATGTCCCTCGTGCAAGGTCCCATATTCAGTTTGTCATATTTTAATAGATTGTCCTGTTTTTAACCATCATCGCATCACCTTCTTTCATACATCTGTTTTAACCTTATCTGACTTGGTGGGGGAATCCCCCCACCAAAATCTATTTGCCTTCGTTTTAAAAATTGGATTTTTACATATGATTTGATTTATGTGTTTCTTTATATTTTTAATATATTATATGCATGCATGCATGCGTGCATATACATGTGTACATATATTTTTATACATATATATTTTTAAAATATATGACATTCTTTTCACAAGTGTTTGGCGCAGCTTGGCCAAAGTTGGCCCTTGCGCCATTAAAATTAACAATCATCATCATCACCGTCACCAAAAACCCTCGAGTAGCTGAAGAGTGTGATGTTAATAGTCACTCACTCAAGATAACTTGCTAAGTTGACACCCACAATTTCGCATATGTTGTATGCACTGAATCGGCAATCACGTTTTTTATTTCATATAATGTCACCAATAAGTTGCAATAATGCTTAAGTACTTATAATTTTTGACTTTTGAAGGAGTTGTCAAATTTCTTGATGAATTTTTCATTGTCTTGTAAAACATAGGTTTGCAAAAAAATGACAAGAGGAAAACCAAGAGCAAAGATTTCTGGCCCATGCCTTGACAAATATGAAAATAGAATAAACTAAAAAAAATAGCCTTAATAGCATTACCATAAAATAATTTTAAAAGTACCTTAACAGTAAGAAATATAATTTGAATTTATAGTAATAACAGATAAAGATACAAACAATTAATAAGTATAATGAAAAATTATAAATTCTAAGAATGCTCATCCTAAAATATTGCATTGAATAGATTATTTGTAATATTTTGATTGCCAAAAATCCAAGTATAAAAGAAGGATTCTAGGAAAGTATGTATTTAATTCAATACAGTAATTGAATTGAATAATCTTACTGGAAAGCTCATTATGTTTCATCTCAGGAAAAAAATGTTAGTCAGAATTTGTAAAAATTGCCCCAAAAACCTCTCAAACAAAATGTGTTTTTATACTAAAGAAACAATGAATTTTTTCTTCGAAACACACATTCAGTTGGTGGAAAATCTATTTAAGTAAAAAGATTTGTTTATTTGATGCATTGTTTATACAGTAAAATAAATTTTTATTTCGGTTTCAAATGTATTTTGACTTGTGCATATTTTAATTATTCCTTTTTAAAATCCTTAGTATTTTCTAAAATTTATTTTTAATTACTATTAATATATAAATATATATATATAAATTTCTTTATTAGGACGTAAGATAGCTGTTGATGCATCTATGAGTATTTATCAGTTTCTTATTGCTGTTCGTCAAGAAGCTAACATGCTAACTAATGCTGATGGTGAAACCACAAGGTTATTATTTGATTAATTTAAATGTGTTTGTGAAATTTTATTTCAGAATTGTGAAAGTTTTCCTAGTGAAATTAATTTGCAAAATATATGTTAGTAATCTGTGAACAGTGAATTTCTTGCAATCCTAATTTGTTAATTTTTGCATTCTTGTATGTGATTAATATCATAATTTAAAATACACCACTTTTACTCTCAAGTAATATATAATAGAAAATTAATATAATGTTATGGGCCTATTTTTTATTTTTCTATTTCATTTTAAACTTATTCTTCCATTGAATTTAATCTTTTACCTCAAAGAGAACATTTTACGTTATCAGTTTCTTTAAAAAATGAATGAGTGTCTTTTTTTTTTTTTTTTTTATCTCAGATTCATAATCAATGCACCGATACCTCAGAATTCGGTTTCAGAATTCCACAATTTTCAGTCCTACAAATTTGAATCATGAAGATTTCAATAATAAATACTAGGAATTTTAATATAAATTACTCTACAGTACGAAAAAGTTGCAAACCAAGCACATTTGTTCAAATTTTCAAAAACTACTAAATTTAAGAAATTTGATGTAAAATTATTTAAAAGATAGTAATTGTTGGTACCTTGTACACCCCCACTATTGTCGCTTGTCGTGTCCCCTACAACTTTCTCTTCTACGAGTTCCATCATCCCAAGCGGACGTACTCTCCCAGTCATAGAAAGTGTTCCTTGCTTAAGTGCCTTTTTGTCTAATTTTATGTTACTCTTAAATTCATTGTTATTGTTATTTACCTATGTTAATCATAATAAATATTTGTTTGCTATGGATTAAGGTTTTATTTCTCTCTCTTGAGTATTATCGACCTTAATTTTATTGTCAGCATCCCACCGCATTTAGGCCTCCTGCCCCCCATTTTCAGTAATAAAAAAATAATGGTACTTACTATGATCATGAATTATGCTAGTGAAAGAATGATAGTTCAAAAATTACTTAGCAAAGTAGAACTTTTTAACATTTAATATGGGGTATAATTATCCCTGGCAACAATTCTGCTCTCACAGTAAACTCTCATACTATTTATAAGATCTTGGGATGATAATTCCTCTCCTCCACCTGAATGGGACTGTCTAGTTGGAATTGCTCTTCACAGAACATTTCAGATGTTATCTATGAAATCAGGGTCTGGAGATTTCTGAATATTCATAGTTTTAAGGTATTCATTGATTTACTAAATCCTGTGTGGATGAGGATTATTATCCTTAAAAATAAACTAAATATGAACTACCCTTCTGGAAAGCCTCCCCCAGGACTCTTAAGATTTTATCCCGGTGCCTCCCTGAATAACTGGGCCTATCCAATATCAAACCAATCCAGACACCATCACCACCATTATAGTGATTCCCTTCCATGATGTTACCCGATCCCTGCTTATCTATATGTGAACTTGTCAAGAGTCAATGTTCAAACCAAACTTCAATTCATCAGTAAAGAGAACACATGCTCATTTCTCCTATGTTCAAGATTAAATTTGATGGGATAGTTAAAAAAGCATTTTTCATTATCCTTAAAGAATTTTCATTGAAAACAGTCCAGCAGTTTTTAAAAAAATCTGTGAAAACATGTGTCTTCCTTAACTTTTACACACAAATCACAATACTTGTACAAAATTGTTAATTTATAAAATGAAAAATATAAAAATTTATATTTCCTTTAAGGAAATGATGGTGGTAGCTAGTCAAAGTGGCAGATTATTGCTTTGAAGATCAGTTACGTTTAAAAAATAATCTTGCATAACTGTAATTCTGATAATACTAGTATTTACATTTTTTATGCTCAAAAATTAAGTGTGGAAATGACATTGCATACTTTCATTTAAACTTTTTACAATAAATTATGGCTGACCTAATAACCGGAAAATGGTGGTCAGGCTCCAAGGGTCCTACTAAGATGTAACTTCCACTATTTCATTCAATGAATCTATATTTATCTCTCATGTTTGTCATGACTAGTTTAAAAGACCAAAATCCTCACAAACACTATTTCTTTAATACCTGCTGCCTAGCATCTGTGTTCTACAATTGTTTATATCTCTGGCATTTGGTTTTTTTTTATTTTGATGTTATTTCTATCAAACAACTCAAAAATGTGTTCAAACGCTGATCCCATGTAAGCACTCTCATGCTTTGCACAAAGGTATTCAAGATCTCAAAATACGCCCAAATTATGGAATGTTAACAAAAGTGTAATGTGCATTTCATATTTCTGGAAGCTCATAGAATCCATGCCTCGTTATATGAAAATTAAAGTAGCCTTGATTCTTTTCAAGAGACAAAAATAGAAAGATATATGTAAATCTATTGATACTCATACTTTGATTTCCAAACTTTGAAAACATGTGAAATCTGAATGCAAAACAGCTACAGCATGATTAATACGGTTCAATCTCAGCGAAAAATGAACAGGTTCTATGAGATGACAAAAGCTGCACCCAATTTTTTGGGATCCTATGATTGAAATATAAGTAATTTGAATTTTACTGAAAATGATTAATGCATTGAAATTTGTATTCAACTTTTGACCATGGATGCCAGGGTTCAACCCAGGTTAACTCTAATTTTAGAGATAACTTAGTGATGCAGGAGATGAATCCTGCATTGTGAATGCTCTTGACCCATTTAATTCACCAGAGCTAATAACATCTATGGCCTTGTAGTGTGTGTAGAAAGACCGAGGTTGTTGGGGATCTTCCACCTGTCTTGAAATCTTTGAACACTTCCATGTGATTGGGGAAGGATTTTAGAGAGGCTTTACTTGTTATATTGGTTTTTTCAACTTACTCTCAGCTGAGCTGTATGGTTTTAGAAAACCACTCCATTATGTGTGTGTGGATCAGATTTTAAACTTCCTAGAAAAATTTCCTGATATTCCTAGAATCTAAATCCATCAAATCATAAGAGCTGTTTTCCTCTTATGAGGGACTTTATAAGTGATAATTCTTGCATTGTATGTTGGTTTTCCAGCCATTATTGTACTCCTTTTGTATTGAGCATCAATTTGGAACTTTTCCCCATTGTTGGCAGTCTCTAGTTGAGATAGTAAGGTCTATTTGTGGCATTCTCAGTTGCCATTTATGTATCACAGTTTGTTATGCAGAAAAAGGAGAGAGTGTTGACTCTACATAGAGATTATATTTTGCTGTGTGTATTCTTCTGCATGGACCTGTACTATATGGGATTCTGCATAATCCTCTCCTGATAATCTTTTGAATTGAATAGAACAATTTATTTGATAAATTTATGCATAAATATTAAAAACAAAATATAAGATATTTATTTTATAATAAAAGTTTCCTTTTTAATGGTCTATTTATTTCCAAAAAATACTAAGAATGATACGTAGTGACATTTTTATTAGATTGTATTCTGGGTTCAATCTAGGTGGGGGGCAAGCTTTCCCCCTTTAAAGAAGAATTTTTTTCCCCAAGATCGAAAAACTTTGATGGAAGCAATAAGTTTTATGAAAAAATAGCATTTAAAAAAATACAAACAATTGTGTTTTTTCAACTTAGGAGTATATAAAATAGTTTGTATCTAATAGTCTATTTACACTATTCATTCAATAGAGTTTTCAGTTTTGTGTATGCTTTCTTATTAAGCCCTTCCTGTGTTTTTTTAAACTAAAGTTGATGCCTTTTTCTTAGTCTGTTTCTTATTGATATAAAAGTTGGATAATTTAAATTGTATTAAAAATTTTTACATAACAAAATTATAAGTCAATTTTCAATTCTGAAATTTTAATGCTTTTTATTCTCTAGAGCAGTGGTTCTCAAACTGTGTTCCACAGAACCCTGGGGTTCCATGAGGTATACCCAGGGGCTTAACGAGTCACAATGAAAAAACTAAGAAATAAATATGTATTCAAAGTGGATTCATGTTTTTTATCAAGTTTATTTAGTTATAAGTATCTATAGCTCGTCCTATTCATTAAAACTGAAAATTTTATTTATATATAACTTTATTATGCAACACTTTTTAAAATTTTATTATAATATAATAAATTAATATTAAAATGCACTTTATATATATATATATATATATATATATATATATATATATATACTTCATTCTAGATTGAGAATATTCTATTGCTACTATCTCGAGTTCCACTAGATAATTTCTACTTGTTAGTTAACAAAATGCCTTGCAAAACTTAATAATTTTCTAATGGAAAATTCTCCTTTTTGGATTTGTGGTAAAAACACCTATAATGAAGAAGAAACAACATATCAACAGATTTGATGTTATAATCTAAATTTTAGGTTGAAAATTCATACGAAATACAAGGGTTTTCTCATACAGCTATAAACATTTTTATGCCATTCAGAGCATTATGTTTAAGTGAAATATATTGCCCCATGTGAGTGGCTACAAAAACTAATTATAAAACAAATTAAACTCTGAATAATTAATGTCATTGCATTTAATCTCAATAGACCTAGACTTCGATGGTTTGTGTGAAAAAAGGTAAGCACGTATCCCAGTTATTAAATAATGCATGATAAGTGACACTTGATCACAAATTAATATTATTAATGAGTAAAATTATATTAAAGTATTAGATTATAATTTTTTAATAATAAATGCAATACTTTTTTAATTGCCTTTACATAAAGTGCTTATAACCTGTTGATCTAGTTAAAATATTATTTTGAGATGTATTCTTCTAAGTATGTGTATGAAATGGGGCTCCATGAAAGCACCTTCATGTTCTAGGGATTCCACGAGATGAAAAAGTTTGGAAACAACTGCTCTAGAGGAAATTATATGTATGTAAATTAATATTATTTTGTACGAAAAGGTGGTGTTAAAATTTGAAATGATCAAGAAACTATGTATTACATGCAAAATAATTTTGTTTTTGTTTTCAGTTTAGTAAAAGATTTACAAACCAAATAATACGAAAGATTAATTTAAGAAATGAAAAATGTAATGAATAATTTTTCCTTGTTGTACTTGTGTGCGTAAAATTTTATCTGTTTTTCCTTCTTTCAGTCATTTAGTTGGTTTATTTTACCGTACTATCCGAATGATTGATAATGGAATCAAGCCTGTCTATGTATTTGATGGTAAACCTCCACAGATGAAATCTTCTGAGGTAATATATTTTTCTTTTTATCAATAAAATTAACATGTTTGAGGGATTTCTTAAAATTAGTGTTACATCATTTCCAGTTGGAGAAACGTCAGGAGCGAAGGGCAGAAGCTCAGAAGAATTTAGAAAAGGCAGAAGAAGAAGGTATTTTAAATTATTTTTATCTGATATTCTGCTGGGTGAGCAAGGATTATATTTTTTTACGTATTAATTATCGTTATTTATAATTTTGTAGGTGTTGCTGAGGATGTTAATAAGTTTAGTAGAAGGCTAGTTAAAGTCACTAAACAACACAATGATGATTGTAAGGAACTTTTGAGACTTATGGGTGTTCCATATGTTGAGGTAAGCTTGAAAAATAAATTTCTTTATACTCTTTAAGTATAATGTTAAGATAAAATCAGTTGTTTTTTTTAACAATTGTTTAGAAAGAAGGATTATACACTGATGTTCAAATTTTAATTTTGATGCAAATTTTAACTGATGTCATTTTTTGAATTTTTAGATTTTGTTGATTATCTTTAGAACTACTGGACAAATTTTAATGAAATTTGGTAATTTTTGGGGGCTGATATTATGTAAAACAATAAACATTCAACAGTTAAAATACACACTAGTGCAGGCTATTCTGTGAACCAATTTGTTATGCTGTAAACCAAAGGTATCTGCATTTTTTGTTTTATCTAAATAGGCCCCATGTGAAGCTGAAGCACAGTGTGCTGCTTTAGTAAAAGCTGGTAAGGTGTATGCTACAGCCACAGAAGATATGGATGGCTTAACATTTGGCTCTACTGTTCTCTTAAGGCATATGACATTTAGTGAAGCAAGGTATTATACAAATTTATTTTTTATTGTTAGTAAATATTTTCTATTGTAAATCATTTATTTTCTGTTTGAACAATTTACATCAGAGGTTCCCAAACTTTTTGTCTTGTAGACCCCTTTCCCTCTTTTTAGGTTTCGTGTAGACCCCCTGCTTACTTAATATTGAATTTTTACTAATTTATCAACTTAAATATCTTTTTGACAGCACATGAGCTACTGCTTACTTGAGAAGATTTAAATTTCTAATTGTAGTGAAGTATAGCGTTTAAAACTTAAGAAGCACATATTAATGAATTAAGAGTTAAAATTAAATTAATACATAAAATAACTGAACAGCAAACAAATTCTCTTAATGAGAGGGATGAATCTGGTGCTTCAATAGCAAATTTTGAACATTTAATATCAATCTAGTTGTGTTTAATCCTAAATAACCTTTGTTAGTGAGTGTCCATTCCCCCCCCCCCTTTTTGAGATGGATAAACTTACTGAAACTCCCTCGAACTAGGAAAAGCTGTTAAAAACTTTCTCCGTAATTCATTTATAATGGCGGGATTTCATAATTCGTGACAAATAACATGTCTTTTTAATACCAAAATTGCTGACATACAGGTCTTTACTGACCAGTTCCAATTACATTATGAAAATTTTTTCAATGTTGCTATAGGAATTCTCTCGTAGTCTGCTGCAATATCACAATAAAAAAAAGCTATCTTAAACTTAGTTTAAAAATCTGAGTAAAGGGCATTTAAATGTTGAATGTAGGTTAAATTGTTCTCACAGATTGTCGATGACAAATTGAGAAAATTCGCAATGGACAATATCATACTTCTTTAGCTTAATTCTGAAATGGTCCTCGTCTTAGTAAAATTTCTGCTGTCACCTAGTCAACCTCACTAGATTTAGTAAATAAATAAGTTAAATTGGTAAAATCTGGTTTCCACTAGATAAATTTTTTTTAAAGATGTAAATCATGATCTGGTTTAATTACAGCCACTGCCATAGACCCCCATATACAGCTCATGGACCCCCAAATTATATTTTCGCTGGCGTCGACCCCTTTGCAAGTCGTCATAGACCCCTGGGGGTCTATATAAACCACTTTGGGAGAGAAAATCACTGATTTACATCATATACTTAATCTTTCTACATTTTTGTTCATTATGTCTTGAAGTGTTTTTTCAATCAAGGGTAATATGTTTGTAATTGATAAATTTTTTTATTAAAAATTATTCAAAATTCTTATTTAAAAAATATTTGATACAAAATATGTTCTTACTAAACAATATATCCTTTAAAGTTTTACTTTATTGTTTTTATTATTTCATTTTTTAATTAAGCTTTGAAAAATCTGTATTATAGTAAAATATTTTTGTTGATTGTTATATTACATTCTTTTTCATCATAGAAAAATGCCGATCAAAGAATTTCATCTAAATAGAGTGTTAGAGGAGTTAGGCTTGAATCAAGAAGAAGTAAGTTTTTCTTATCATTAAAAAAAAAAAGACTGCTAGATTTTTATCAGTTTTATTTATTTTCTAATTCTATTTTGGCACTAGTAAATACACATTCTACCTGTAATTAATAATAAATTATGTCATTTTAATAACTGAAAGTTTTGAAAAATGCTTTTGTTCCTTTACTTGAAAATAAGTGAATCAAGTTAATCTAATGAATTCCTTTCCTTTAATAGCTGAATAAAAATTGTTTATTTTAGTAAAAATTAAAATTATAATGCATTTAAAACAAACTTTTTTAATCATCATAATGTATGAAGTGGGAACTGGTTTGAGATTAGGAGGAGGAAAAAAGTTATACAATTATCCATTTTTGAAAGAAAATTTTTTTATTAGTATATAGAATGAAGTATATGAAGTACAGTCAACCCTCCTATAACGCGGTACTCTCAGAATGCGATTTCTGTATAACGCGGAGCTGAAATTGCGACAGCGCTCCTATAACGCGGTACTCTTACAGTGCGGTTTCCGTTTAACAACGTCCCATCAGTTCTTTCCGATAGGGATAACGTATATTAGTGTTAGTTTTTTTTTTCCACAGGATCTCTGCTCAGCAAAAGTAACACATTGTTTCAAATTTTGTGTAATGAACACTTAAAATAGTGTAAATAATTTACATCTGGAAGTGTAATACATTAATTTTTCTGTTGTATTTATTTTATGTTAAAATCTTGCCACCACCTCTGCCTTCAAAATCCAGTTTTATTATGAAATTAAAAAAAAGTAGTGATTACACTGATCATGGAATAAACTAAAAGCGGAGTGCGCACTGAGGCATGGCGTAGACAAAACAAAATGATTAAGGAATCGCGCGTCAAAAAGCGCTTGGTGCATTGCACTCCTATATTAAATCAGTAACGCCGGTGGAGTTTATCTCGTCTTTTGTATTTATTGGTCTCCATATAACGCGGTACAAATTATGTGATTTGTACTAATTCTGAGTTTCTTACAGCGCGGTTTCCATATAACGTGGTACGCACTTACCACGTTATAGGAGGGTTGACTGTATATAGAATCATTATATATACTTAATACATTTTTTTCTAATAATTATTTTCAATAACTTCAAATTCAAGTTTAAACATTTAAATATTTTTTTAAAAAATATTTTAATTTTAAGAAAAATGCTTTTTTTTCCAGTTCATTGACCTTTGCATTCTGCTTGGATGTGATTACTGTGAAAGTATAAAAGGAATAGGACCCAAGAAAGCTTTTGATTATATTAAAAATCATAAGTCCATTGAAAATATTATAGAAAAGATTGATACAAAAGTAAGCGATGTTTTATATTTATTTATTTTGAAAATATTTATCTTTGCACAATTTTGTCTCTTTTTATAATTTTAAATTTAATTACAGAAATACAAACTTCCAGAAGATTGGCTCTACAAAGAAGCAAGAGAACTTTTTAAGCAGCCAGAAGTTTCCGACTCAGAATCTATTGAGGTAACGTGTTAAATCTTGTCAAAGAATATTTATTTGGTAATGAATGGGAATTTAAAATTCTTGTTAACATCATAATAATAATTGTAAAAAAGTGATTGTTATGAAAATAGGATAAGATATTTTAAAACAAGAGAAATATACTTTTTGCACTAATACTTTGACTGATTCAAATTCTGTTGTTGGGGCATCAGTCATTCATAATTATCATTTCAGTATATATTTGTTTTCTTGTATTTAAAACAAGTGTACTACTAAAGAACATCATGCAAGTTTTAACAGCATGTTTTAATACCCATATTAACAAGAGAATTAAGCAAAGTATTTTACATTAGAACAAATGATTCTTTTATCACTGGTACGCCAACCAGCATTAGCATAACCATAAGGACAAAAAATAAAATACTAATGTGATACTAAAAAGGTTTTAATCAACATAAAAATTAATTAAAAATAAAATATTAGCTGTTATTTAAAAAATTTGTATCAGTTCAACACCGTATTTACTCAAATCTAAGCCACACCCCAAATTCTCAACATATTTTTGTAAAAAAGTTTAAAAACATGGTATAACAATATCCAATATTTAGGAAATTAAAAAAATTTAAAATGAGAAGTGAATTAATTTATTTTACAGTATTAAAAACTTCTTAAATATGCACATGAACCTGCAATTGTTCTAACTATCAAAGTATTGTGTTCGGTTTCCACCCATCCAATGAATCTTTTTTCTGTACTTCAGCAGTTTGTTTAATTTATGATGTAACTTGTTTTTTTATATAGTAAAATTGCTTTATCCTTTGCTTTTTATACAAGCATTATATATATATATACATTATATTAGAAATGATTTGTGTAACATTTTTTTCTTCAAATATATCAAATAATTATATTAATTAAAAACTATATATAGTTGATTTTGCTTTATTAAAACAGTGATTTGACTTTAGTTTAAATTTTCACTGAACTTGTATTGAGTTTTTAAGTCATTCGTCAACTGTATTAATAATGAATAAAAATTTTTCAGTAACTAATAAATTATAATGAGTTGTGACATATTTAAGTACAGAAATTTTAACCCTTTGAAATGTTTCTCTGGGTTTTTTTTAAAAAAAATTCTCTTAAATAGTTTTTAAATTTTTTTTTTTTTTTGCAAACTTGAATATTTCATCTATGTAATAAGAGGAAGAAATAAAAGTTTCTACAGTTATATGTATATAAAATATTTATTTCTACATATAAATTCTGTGTCTTTCTAGTTAAAATGGACTGATCCTGATGAAGAAGGACTTATTAAATTTTTGTGTGGGGATAAAGGTTTTAGGTAAGAAGTATATATGTGATTGCAATGTATAGTTTTAGGGGGAAATAATCCAGTTTGGACAGTTTAAAAATAGTGATTATTTATTTTATTAAATATGTTACTCTGTTTATAAACATTAAAAATTTTAAAGCATATTTATATGCACATAAGTATGTATGTTAAGTACTGTACATGCATGTTAATCAAATTCATATTCACTTATGCTTGATCTCTTTTAATAGTGAAGATCGTGTTAAAAATGGTGTTAAAAAACTGATGAAAGGTCGGCATGGGAGTACTCAAGGGAGATTAGATAGCTTTTTCACTGTTATTCCCAAATCTAACTCAAATTCGGTGAAAAGAAAAGTGAGTAAAAATAATATTAATTTTATTGCTAAGACCACACTTAATTGCATCTTAGTTTTATGCTTATAATTTGATTTTTGATGCATTAGTTTTTTTAGTGTCATGTGTACTTTTCTTTAGGCTGTAATTTTTTAAAAATATTTTATAACTTTTCATTTTGATATGTATCAGTTCTCACTAAGAATATCAAATCAAATTATTAGGTTTTAATAATTTAGTGTGTTTTGTTATTTGCAAATAAAAATTAACACTGATAATGTTGCAGTAATAATTTATTACTATTTTACTGATTAAATTTACTTTTAGTTTTCTCATTGAAATCTTTTATTCTTTTGCAGTCTGAAGAAAATGGAACAGCTAAGAAAAAAGGCAAAGCAACTCGTGGAAAAGGATCGAGTAAAAGAGGAAAATGAATTACTGATATCTTTTCAGCAAAACACATTTATTAATGTCAACTATTTTTTCTGGGAAAAAGATTCTTTTATGTAATTTTATGGAAGTCAATGCAATGTATGACATTGTATGAAATATTTTAAGATAGCTTCCTCTTTTCCCTCCTTTCTTTATTTTGTGTTTGTTTTACATATTTAGATGTAAGTGTTGTTCCTTATGTGAAATCTTGAGAATTTTTTTGCTATCAAAAAGTGGTAATAAATGTTTCATTGTGTGTTTTTTTATTATGTCATGATATTTTGACTTAAAAGATATTTTTTTTAACTTTGTTTTTCAAATATATTTTATTGCTCCTAGTACAAAAACAAAAGTTTGAAATAGTTCTGTATTTTTTTTTTTTTTTTTTAATAATTTTTCCCCTTAAATAATTCTTCAAAGCCTTTTGTTAAGTGCTGATTAAGTAAAAGGTGTTACTGCATGGAACAAAGTCCTTATAATGGAAATTTGATTCAACTAAAATTTATTTTGTTGCTCCTTTTCCTTATTTGACAAAAGTATATATATGTATAAATATCGACTTGTGTTTGTAAGCATACATACATATTTCAATAAATTTTTTAAAAATAAACTTTTTATCTGAAATTTATTGAATGAAACAAACAAGAGCCATGAGAAAGGATTAATTTAGAATATTATTCCAATGTGATATCATTTCACTTTAAATCCGAGGCTTTAAATATAACTATACATTAAAATTCTTTAAAAGACATTGAAATGCAAAGTTTAAGTTTGTAATTAATACAGATCTCTATATATAAGGTTCAATCCCAAATCTTCACTATTCTTCTTTTTCTTAGCCATTACTAAGCACTTGGGTGTATAAAATCTATTTACTTTGAAACATAGGTAATATCACTAAATTGGCTAAATGGGGGATGTTTTGACCACACATCCAGAATCAACTATTTTGGGAAAAACGTCAGACATTGCAGAAGAATCAACAGTTTTCACTTGACTTTAAATAATTGTAATTGGTGTCAGTCTTTGGAGAAAGACTAGAGAAATTTATAAAGAATGATGGCAACCATTGGATACTACTAGAATAATGAGATTACTTTTAATGCCTCCAAAGAAAAGTGAGAAACACAACTATACTGTATTCTCTACTACTGAATTTCTCTTTGTAATGTTCAAACTTTACCACCAATTTCTTGTATTAGTTTATATATTTCTTGGTATTACATAAACCACCACCTTTATATCAACCTTGGTAAGTAGAGTTTTTTGTTGCTTTTAAATTATTTGATGTTTTTCGCAAACATGTCTTAATACATTTTTTTTACTTCTGCACCTGTGTTATTTTCTGAAAATTTTTTGATAAACACTAGTTCAAGTTTTTATTACAATAAGTTTTCTGTAAGAAACATATATGATATAAAAGTGACAAACTCATATGTTTATAGGTTCACAATCTTAATTCCTTCTTAATTTAGATTTTCCTGGCCGACAGTCTACCTGTCTAGGCATTCCCCAAAACAACTCCTGTACAGAGCACTAATGTGAATAAATGTTCAAATTATCTATTTTCAGTTGTAATCTTTGATCAATCTAACATCGCCCAAAACTTCAACAGTTCTAGTGAGATATGTATCTTTATCAATATAAGAATCTCAAAAGATTTCTTGTCCCTTCGACATGTCTCGGTGGGGATCCTCAGATGATAGGAACTCTTCCAGAAGCAGTGGCGACAACTGGGGAGCTCCCAATCTACGCAGGGGTAGATGCCCCAGCTCGGCTGACTGCTCATCAGAAACTGTGCTGTGGTGGTGCCGACTTTTTGCAAAGACAGCAACGATACTCTCCGAGGAAGGTGATGAAGTTTGGCGAGTACAACACTTGTTCGGAGGACGCTGAAGGTTCCTCTTTGGAACTGCAAGTACCTGTGACTCCCTCACCTTCTCCCCAATGAAGTCGCATTCCGACATCCTCACAGCATTGCTGCAGAGGAGCCCATCTTTCCACTAATTGGTCTGAAGCATCCCTGTTTCAACTGCCCATCAATCGAGGTGGTAGGAGTAAAATAATTTTGTCAGGCAATCGAAGAGGATCGCAAAGTGGAAGGCAGCATTCCTCATTCTCCAATAGAACAGCTTCTAATTCGCCTGACAGGATGCCAGTATAACATCCTAAAAGTTATGAAATATTGCATGCATTTGAGAAAAGCCTCTGTAAAAAATGTATGGTAAATGGACCATAAATAAAAAGCATTTAGTAAGATCATTGCTTATTACTTCAAAACAATGCAACTGCATTGCTAAAAAAAAATTGGGGAGCAAGTAAAAAAGTAAAGTAACCATTGCACAATAGCCATGCATGGGCAAAAAATGGAGAGTATACAAGTGTTGACAAAGCTCAATACAGAAAAAAGGGAAAAAAAATAATTGTATGACTTTAATTTTTTAGAATGGTATAAAGAACAGGAAATGATGCTTCAGACCAACAATTTGGTAGCATGTAAATAACAAAAAAAAAAAAAAAATGATTGCTTAGAACTGATACAGGATGTTTAATAAAGTGGTGTCCCTCCCTATCTGCTAAGATTGCTGCACACCTGTTTAGCATGGATGAGATAAGAGGTTATTGGTGAGACTTTGAAGAATATTGTTTCACTCTTCAAGGAGTGCAATCTCCATGCCCTGGACACTAAACAAAGGCTGTGATCTCGCTGAATGAGACCCAAGTATGTTGGGTAAGATTTAGGTCAGGAGAACACACATGCTGGCCACACCATATGCTGCATTATTTCAACTTCAAGGAAGTTCTTCACCAGACAAGCTGTGTGATTTCTGGCATTCTCCTGCATTTAAAGAAAGGAATCGCCAATGGCTGCAGCATAAAGTACGACATGGAGTTTTTGGATCTCACCAAAAACCCCATTGCATTCCCTTTAGCCGTCAAATTGCCATTCCGTATGATATGCAGGTCAGTATGTCCACCTATACTGATATCATTAAACCACCTAGTCTGTAATGTGATTTTTCCTTAACAAAAAACTGGGGTTAAGTGCCCCTTTCTCACCGTACCAAAACACTTATAGCATCACACTCTAGACTAAATCAGGACTGGTCCATAAACAGCTCTCGACTCCAATCTCGATGCTCAACAGTCCACTTCAAGCCACACAGTGTCTTGCTGTCAACAAATACACACCATTGACCTACATGCATACAAACCGCCTGCATGAAGTCCTTGTCGAGTTTTTTGGCTTGAGACCTTTCACCCTGTTGTCAAAAAAGCTTTATTTTTATTTGTGTTGTATTGGATGCTCTGTTCTCACAAGCTATTTACAGTACATATTGGTAATTATTTGCAGTTGTAAGTCTTGGACGACCTTGACTTGGAACATGCCCTGTTTCTTAGAATCAATACCACAGTTTTACAGTGACATTTATTGCCACTCCTGCAGCTCTTTGTGTGTTGCCCGGTTTCTAGTCTTTCAATAATATACTAAGTCATGGATTCTGGTAAATCACATTGTCAGGACATTTTCCAGTCCCCTTTTCTCAAAAGAACAGCCAAAAGGCTGAATTTCACCACTAAGACTACGAAAAACAACAGCTTCTAAGAAATCATGATTTCTGCACTTATTACCTTTTTCTAGTTTTTGACTCTATATACGTTGATTAGTGCATGAAGTTTTCGATTCAAGTGTAGTATAGGGGGGGGCCACTTGGCGCAGTCCTTTATTTTGGTGACTAAAAGTGGTCACCAAGGTACTTTTTTCGGTATTATTTATTTTAGAATGAATTCGATATCTCACCATGACATTTAGATAAAAATCCAAAGTGCCCCCTATACTACACTTAAACTGAAGTTTTCTTTTTCTATTTTCTTCTAGATTTTATACTATGGATGTTTTGTTTTACGTTAGTCATATCAAGAAATATTTGTGTAATTTTGTTAAAACCATGTGCTCTAATTTTTTTTATTAGTATGGCTCACTCTTAACATATTTAAAACTGTTAAATCTATATTTAATAATTTTCTTCAATATATTTTGCAATTTCTTTGGTAAAATTTTATAATATTCCCAGTGATTTTCCAATACAATGTAACTACCTCAGCATGGCAAATTTTGTACCGACATTCGATGGTGTAAATGTTATATTAAGAAGTTTTTTATTGTACAAAAAAATTAAGGATAGAACCCCATTAATATATTTAGTTATCTTAGCTTCAACTAATTTAATATAAATATTGGATTTTAACTATTTGAGTTTGCTGAAGAATTTTCTTATATATATGCTAAAAGTGTGGAAAAAATGCATAGTTATTATTATTATTTTTTTTTTGAAAATTATAATAAATAACTTTCTAAGTCATTACTACACTCTTCATTATTACTTCTCATATCATAGTCACTTTCAAATGAATCAGAGCTGAAAATGGTACTTTTTGTAATTATATTAGTATAACATTTGCTAAAAAAAATTTTAAATTTCTAATTCTTATAAAACAAAGTTTTTTGCTACAAATAAATAAATAAAACACTGGTAAGCAGTAATGGTGGTACAGTTGAAAAAATGAGCCATTTATTTTAATATAATTTTTTTTGTACAAAAAAAATTTCTGTCTTAATAATTTTTTCTTGTCCTGACGATCATTTTTTTAAAAATTAAAGCCAAAACGTTGTTTATCTTTTTACATTGCTTGTTTTTCTACTGTATCACAGTCCGCACCTCTACTGCACACATTACTGCTTACCACTGTGTTTTATTTTAATTCTTATTGAAAAACCACTTTGCCTGAAATTAATAAAAACTGCAATTGATATGAATATATCTTCTCGATTGATGCAAAAATTATACTAACCAATAGCAGCTTTATCGTGCTCCTCCACATTTTTTTCACACTTTCCATTTTTGTGATAGGTTAATTTTTCAAACGGTTAATTTTTAATCCAGCAAAGAGCATTCATATTCATAAAATCATTTTCATGTTAGAAAAATTCTTTGTTGTTCTAATTCAGCCTTTGTGGTGCCTCTTGCCACTACATATATCAAAAACTCTAATGAAATATTGTTATAATCTTAAGGGAGCAACCCTTAACTTTGTTCTCAACAAATAAATTATTACACTTGCCAATGTACGCCCAACCTAATAAATACATTTGTGATATACACTATCTGGCCAAAAGTATCCGGACACCCCTTAAAAAAAGTGGTTCTGGCGAGTGACGCAATTTGATACGTAATTGAAAGCTATAAAAGTGTTGGTAGTGGTTTGTCAGATTGTAATCCTCTTACGGATGTTCTGTATGGGGTTATGCTGCTAAGACAAACATTAATATCTTGGATGTTGCTCAGAATACTTTAATTAGAATGATCGTCGGTGCCTGTAGGTACATGAGAAACTGCGAAATTCGCAATGCTATCAAAATTACTTCATTTAAATCACACATCCAAATTTTAGCTAAAAACTTCTTTAATTCACTAAATAATTCTGATAATGTTAATATGCAAAATTTAGAAAGCTATACCGCAAGAATTAAGAGGAAACGACCCAGGAGTATTCTCCTGGACTCGTATAATCCTCCCTTGCACTTAATTTATTCCTTTTCATCTATTTATATCACTCTTTAAATTTAGTGTCATGTTTGTCTAGCATTATTTTTAAATCTCTCCATCTCCTCTCACCAGCAACACCGGGAGCGGTCAATGCGAGGGAGGGTGACCGCCTCGTATACCACCCGGCCGTCTTTTCTTCTACCTCTTAACTTTTCGCCCCTACTGGACATCCGTCACTACACCACTCACCCCCCACATGGGCAGCCATTTTTCCTGAGCCATTATCCTCACTTTTCATCAGCCAATAGGAAGACTCGCTCTTCCACTCAGATTCCTCACTGTAAACTTTTCGAGATGTCAAGATCCCTGCCTCGAAGCTCCGCCTACAGGCCTGCCGCCGCTTGTCCAACAGCAATGATCTACTACCTAACATGAAAACTCTACGATCAGCCATATCTAAAAATAGACTTTTGCCAGGTACGGGATTAAGGATTCTTCGAACCCAGATGCCTGAATAAATTCCCGCAGATTGTATTTATGCCTTTGTGAGGCAATTAGTAAGTCAAAGGAGCTTAGTGAGTTTGATCGTGGCAGTATAGTGGGATGCCACCTTTGTGGGAAATCAGTTTGTGAGATTGCGGAGATTCTACAGAAGCCTAAATCCACTGTGAGTGATGTAATTGTGAAGTGGAAACGTTGAGACAGTGAAACGGCTGAAAAACGAACCGGTAGGCCGAAAATACTTGGCGAACGCAGTCGCAGAACTCTGAAAAGGGTAGTGAAACAAAATCGCTACTCCTCGTTGGTGGAAATTTCTCAGGAGTTCCAAAGTTCATCAGGAATTAGTGTAAGCAGCAGGACTGTCCGTCGAGAGAGAGTTAAAAAACTTGGGATTCAATGGTCGCGCAGCCGCTCACAAGCCAAGCATCACTCCACAGAATGCGAAGCATCGATTCCAATGGTGTAGAGCTCATCGTCATTGGACTGTGAATATGTGGAAAACTGTTCTTTGGAGTGATGAATCTCGCTTTACAGTCTGGCAGTCGGATGGTCGCGTCTGGGTTTGGCGGATGCCCGGCGAACGTTTCTTTAGTGACTGCATTGTGCCGACTGTTAAGTTAGGTGGTGGAAGCATAATGGTGTGGGGTGTTTCTCGTGGTTTGATCTGGGTCCGTTAATTCCTGTGATTGGAAACATGAACTGTGAGATGTATTGGACATTCTGGACAATGCTGCACTCCCAACTCTATGGCAATATTTCGGGAAAGGGCCATTTCTCTTCCAGCAGGATAACTGCTCCATTCACACATCGAGGCTTGCAGAAACGTGGTTTGATGAAATGGGGGTTCAAAAACTGGACTGACCTTCTCAGAGCCACGATCTAAATCCCATAGAACAAATTTTGGGATAAATTAGAGCGCAGATTACGTAGCCAGCCAAATCGACCATCCTCACTGCATGCACTCACTTCACCTGTGATGGACGCCTGGAAGGCAGTTCCTATGGTCACCTATCAAAAATTGGTGGAAAGTCTTCCCAAACGTGTGCAGGCTGCCATCAATGCAAAGGAGGGACCAACATCATTAATATGTACCTCAGGATGCTCTAAGTCCATACCACTGGGTGTCCGGATACTTTTGGCCAGATAGTGTATGTCTGCAAAAGTAACTGACCATCAGTCTCTGTAAATTTCCATTATAGAAATTTCTAAAAATTCATTTACCAAACTTGATATGCAATTGATCTAATAGTTTTCTCCGAAGTTAGCTTGCTTCTCCAAGTTTTGTGTTGCCATACTTTATGTCGTTTCAGTCAAAATGCTTATTAGATCAGAAAGTTGTACAATCCAATAGTTTTTTTTTTCCTTGTGATATATTTTTCCTAAGAATTATTTTCAATATTATATTTAAGAGTATCTATTTAGTTTACACTTATTTTGTTTAGCAGATATGATACTGAATTTTTCACTATGTATATAATTTTAGCATTGTGTTTCTCCTATCTCTCAAGTTATGTGTAGTTAAACCTTTTTATTCAAAATATTTTGGGCACAGTTAATTCCTTTTGTTGTTTAAATTACTTTTAACTTTAAAAGGCAAACATCTGGCATGTTCTTTTTGGGATGATTTTCAAATTACTTTTAAACTATCACAGTTTGATTATTTATTTATTAAACATATTCTGTAATTCAAAACGGTTTATTTTTGACTTTCAGTAGGATCACAGATACCAATAACATTTAAGGTATGCTATTCTCATGCATTAAAATTGCTTGAAATCAAGAGTTATGAAGTACATTTTGTTGCTGGCCCCCTAGAAATGGATATGATCTTACAATCATGCAGTGGCGCACATAGGAATTTTTTTTCAAGGGGGTCCGGGATCGAAAGTTCACTATTCTTGTATCATGCTCCTTTTGATTTTGTCGATTTTCGGGAACAAAACACAGTAAAAAACTAATTTTTGAATAAATCATTAGCATTAATTAATAAAATTAATCATTAATAACAAATACTTAATTAAATTTTACGTATTATGTACTTAGAATTATAATCAATCGGGAAAAAATCAAGGGCTTGGGGGGGGGGTCCGGAGGTAGTTAGGAGATAGGGGGTGCCAGCTCAGGTGTCGTCCACGTCACTTGACCATGGTTCAAAATTACGTGGTCCGTCGACAAAAGCTCTCGTGTAGCTGAACAGTGCGACGTTAATACTCACTTCGTAGATACTTATAATGTTCTCTCATCTATTCGAAACATGAACCAAGTTTCACATACATAAGTTACCGTATTTTCCTGTATATAATCCGCAGCGGCGTATTATCCGCAAAGCCTTTTTTTCGAGTAAAAAAAAAAAAACATTGTATAATCCGCGGCAGTTTTTAGACCGAATAATCCAAAATATAAACTGCCGATAGTGAATGTCATAAAGACAAAAAATACACAATATAATTGAAAATAGAAGTAAGAAATTGTACAGGGGATTTATTACGAAATGTCTTTTCAAATATGTATGATAATATTTTTTACGATAATCTCAATAAAACAAAAAAATTCTTTGCTACTGCCATCTATGTTTTGAGTTGTTAAACAAAACATTCCATGCGGAAAAAATCTTTCTTTTTTTTAATTTAGCAAGTTAACAGCAAAAAAATTTAGATCGAGACTGCTTCCCCACTGTCTCTTTCTTTTAAAATCCTTTTATTTATTTCTTCGTCTAATTCTGTCCAGTGAGGTTTACCAAAATGATCGGCACTTTAACGTCAATCACAATTTTCGAAGTTTGTCTTGTTTTTTCTCCACAAACGAATATTCAATTCGTCAATGTTGAAAAACCTTGCAGCTTCCCGATTTTGGTAGCCATTTAAGTTTGTAGTGTAACTTAACACTTTCGCTTCAATTTGATGAAAACTTTCGAAGGACTTAATAGCTCTAGTCAAGAGAGAAAATTGGAAATGGCGCCAGTGACTAATAACTATTTTTTCCTTCCGAGGAATCGAATTCGTTTTTGAATGTAATTGGACAAAAACTAGTTATAGCTGAAATACGTCATCCGAGTCATGAAAGCACCATCTGTTATTTATTTTATAAAACATAAACGGCATTTCTTCCAAAACTTTATTGTTCGCTTTTCTGATGGAGAATGTTTTTTCTCAGATAAAATCCGCGGCGGCGTATAATACGCACAACGAAATTTGAAACTTTTTTAACACATAATCCGCGGATTATATACAGGAAAATACGGTAATACTGATCTTAAAAAACTTTTATACAGTAAAACCTTTTTTTTTTCCTCGTTTTTCTTTTGATTAAATTCGATTTCATATATTTTCGCATTCTATTAAGGCACCTATTAGCCATTGTAATTCTCTTTTGGATTTCAGTAGTACAATCGTTTCTACTGTTAATTTCCGAACCTAAATAACTGGAGCTGGGACAAACAATTCGATCGAGGAAATATACGATCTCTGTTTACGATTGAATGTTAACAGTGTCTCTTTGAATGATGTACAGTTCGGTGTTGTTATCCTAAGACTGGGATAGCGAACCTTTTTGAGGCGTGGGTCAAATTTTGTTCATATTTTTTTTAATACTAGCTCGTGGGTCACTAATTCCCATTTGCACCAGAGTTATATTTAGAAATTTTTAACTGAGTATTTTCAAAACTAAACATCTTTATAATTCAATTGACTTAACTGGTAAAAATGGGCGTGGTTTGACGATTTAAAAATTTTTAGTGGGGTTAAAAATGCTTAAGTGTTTGATGTACAATTGGCAATAAGTGTTTGAATGAACAAGGAGTAACGAAAATTACATACAATACATATTATGAAATATTATTTATTAGTATATATATATATATAATATGTATAACAAATTTTATTATAAAGTATTTAATGAGAAATCTGTTGCTGTTTATTTTCAGATAGTTTTTAATATTTGGTTAATATTTCGTATTCATTAGTTTAACGCATTTCACAATTAATTCCCGGCCAAGTCTATTTCTATTTGAAGATTTTACAAAGTTCATTGAAGAAAACAATTTTTCACCCGAATATGTGGACCCAAAAATCGTTAAAAGAGCATTAATTAGTTTTTTTATTGATATAAAATTATTTGGTTAAGAATCATATACGTTTAAAATAATATTTTCAATTTTTACTGTGGATTCAATATTATCTGCACTACTTTCATACAGTTTTCCTTCTACTTTGAAAATCAAGTCTTCAAATTTAGTTTTCCATTCTACGCTGCTTCGTAATTCAACTAATTCCATTTCTAAACTATCGATACCTAGCCACATAAATTCGGTTAACTCCATTATTCCAAATTCTGTTTTATATGAATATAAAATAAAATGAAATGTATTTTTCAAACTTTTAAATTGATTGAATCTATCCTCAAAAGCTTATTTTATTTACTGCATAATCATTAAATATTTTTTAATTGCATTTTATTGAATGTCAACGGAGTCTTCAAAAATTATTGTGTTATGAAAATGTTTTTGTGATTGACGAAATTGCAAATAATATTTCATTATTTTGTAATATTTCCTGATTTTCATTTCAAAATCCTTAGTAAAGATGTCAAGTTTCGTCATAAATATTTTAATATTTCCAAACATCGATGAAACAATAAGTTTTTTATTCAGTTCATTAAAATGCTGAGTGATGTCGCATAAAAACATCAAATAATTTAACCAACATATATTGGGTAATTCATCGAAACTATTGTCTTTTTAAATTAAAAAGAGCTTAATTTCTTCTCTAATAACGCTACAAAGCAATTAAAGACTGGACCGAAACTAAGCAATTGCACGTTGTTGTATGTCAGAATCCTTGTATATTGGCTTTCAATTTTCTCTAAGAATTGTGCAAAGTGCCGTTTATAAAGTTGATTATTTTTAGTACAACTGATATTACACTGGGAAATGTTTTTAAACCGTGCTACACTCATAAAACTTGCTGGTGTATTATACAATGAAATTCAATCAGAGAATGTGAAATACTTTGCTTAAGATACTGAACAAATCCAAAGTTTTCCCCTTCCACCTTCCATACTAGTTGCACCATCTGTTGTTACAGAAACTATTTTCTGTAAAGGTCAATATCCATTTCTTTAAATGCAATATCAAATTCTTTAAAAATATCAA